>VZUA01015984.1:977-24988 GCA_013401035.1 Horornis vulcanius
GTTGGAAATTCACTTAGTCTTTCCTTGCTACAAAGTATATTTGTAAATGTTTGTTCCCAAATCTGCTGTTTATATCCAGAATTGTGAGGGGCAATTTACAGAAATAAAAGAACATGTGATTATAAATCATTGGCCATTTAGCTGAGTTTTCTGCTTTATCTGACAAGCATATCACATGATCTCCTTCATAAACTGACTTAGCTCCAGTTTGAAACCAGCTGGGATTTTTAACTCTTGCCATGGCTAATTTGGACTAATTTGTTCTTTTATTTACTGTGTTATAGCTTAGTCCTCTCTTTCTCAAGTGATAATTTTTTAACAATATTGTCTCTATCTATTCAAGCACACATTTTCCATACATGACTGTGATTGACTCTGCCAGGCTCCCAGACTCTTCTCTGATGTTTGCAAGTATGAAGTTCCCAAATTGTAGATCAGATTTTTTGACATTTTAAGTTATTCGCAGTAACTCTTTACCAATAGCTTTTATTCTGTTTCTCTTCTTCATAAATGCACAGAAACTTTTTCCCATGTGATATGTTTTCAAGCTTTGCTATTGCCAATAAACTCCGTCAGTGTTCCTCAGTCTTTCTGCTGACATGGTGTAACAAATAGTAAATGGGAGCCCTGGGGCTGGTCCTCTCTTCTGTCCCACAGTTCTCATGTGGTGGCTGCCTATTCTCCCCTTAATCATGTAGTAAAGTTCTTCTAGCCTGGTTAACAGGCTCCTGTGTATTGCTGTAGCAGGTTCTTTTGTTCCCCGTCATTGATGAGACGTCATATTTTCATCACTGGAGAAAGCTTTTAATCTGGCATAGCCTCCCTTTGGTAGACAAAAGTTATATTTCTCACTTATTTCAATTTTTTTTTTTAAGTTATTCTCTTTCTAAAAATCTGTTGGAAAACCATCAAGCCTGCAGTCATTCAGACTTCCCCCTATTACTTGAAGATACATTTCAGTATTTTTCAGGCACAAGGCACCAAAAGAAAAGGAACTTATTTAAGATGTTGATACAAGCATTGTGGTTTGTATTTTTCTTCTTCTTCCAGGATTTTAAAAACTCTGATTCACATTTTATTTAGAGCAGTGCATTCAGCTCTTGTGTATTTTGGGTTTTAAATTCCATTTTTATTATATTACAGCAACCTCAAATCATTAGCTTCTATGTTTTAATTTGTGGGGCTGAAGACCCTTGTAATTTGTTTGCATTTCCTTCGCAGGTTCTGACGCTTGTTCTCTCGTGTAGCAGCTCACTCTGTCTTCTCCTCTCTTTTAGAGCTTATGTAATTAATAGTGACTTTATCTTCTACTCAAGAAGTTAACCCTGCAGGATAGCAAAGCTGTTTATTTGGCTGCCTTTCCAAGTGACCAGAAGTTACCACTGTTCTCAGGCCAGATGTCATTTGAGAGACTAGGCATTTTAATTTGTACATTCTGAGAATTTTGAATTAATGGGTGATTTTAGTATGAAGAAAGAAATGTTAATGATTACATGATAGAAAATAATTAAGAGATAGCGTGGCCTTGTCACAGTTATTTTCCAGTGGGGTTTTTATCATTTCCAGGTGGATGGATGCTGCTCTGTGACTCACTAGAAAAGGAATTAAATGGTTTTCTCACAGACCAGGAGCTGTGAAGGGGCACTTGTGTGTTGGTTGTAAACTAAATGAAGTCTCACACCACAACTGAGCTGGCTGGGTCACAAACAAGCAGAGAGCTGGACACATGTAGCTCATTTGAGAAATCCATGTTCTCTTCCCTTCATATGGGTTTTCAGAGTAGAATGGAGATGCAGATGAAGCGGAGATCATGTTTGGGATGGGATTGTATGGGGAATGTGCCGTGATGATGATGGGGAGGCAGGAAGGGAGGTGTGAGTGTTCATTCTGGCTGGCTGGTAACTAGAGCTGGCTGGCTCCTGAGGAGCTGGTGCCTTGAGGAAACCTGTCCTGTCTCTTCTTTCTGGCCCAGTGACAGACAAGGAGACAGAGCTGCCGAGTCCACCGCTTGCCTCCGGCAGCACACGGTTTTTGATGGAGATCTCTCCTGGTCTGTCATGTGGCTGGGGCACTGCAGTGCCTGACAGGAGCCATATATCTTATTCCCAGCTCCATCCTTGACTGGTTTTCTGGCCTTAAGCAACTAATTTCAGCCTCTATGCCTGCACGTATAATCCCATTCTTCCCAATGTGTTCTTTCAGTTTATGAATTTTCTTGGGGGCAAAAACTGCCTCGCCAAAGCAAACAGAGAGATGACAAGCACTGCTATAACAGGAAGTTTAAGGTAACAGGGCTTTTGTAGAGCCATGGCAGCTGCCAGTACTTAAACGTGCACCAGGAATTTACTTACAAGCTGACATGGTATTTTAATGTCCTGTATGCTGACCTCTTCTGCAACACGTTAGAGATTAACACAACTCTTTCCTCTGGCAGTGATATTCATAAACTAAATGGAGTGTACAACTGTTAAGGGCTATCCATTATTCTCAGTCTCAGGATAGTTACCCAGAGGTAAAAATAGATAGGTAGGATCTGTCATTCATTCAGAAAGTAGAGGCACTGCCCAGTTCCTGATAAATAAAATACCATTCTACTGAGTAGAAACTGATGATATTGCAACTTCTGTTTATTTTCCCTTCCCTCCCCAAGTTAGCAATCTTACCTAGTTTTAAAACTCCCAACGCAGAAGAAGCAGTTCCTTTTGTTCTCTTGCTGTCTACTGGTTGTATTGTTTTTATTTATAAGAAGAAAAGAACCAGGGGTTAAAAAATTGCAAACAGTAAAACCTCATGTATGCTAGGAAGTTCTCTTAATTCATCTCTTGGCAAAGGAAATAAAAGCAGGCTCCCCAGCTAACAGCGTTACTTTTGCTTAGGGTTATTTGGCAGAAAATCCATCACCCTCTCTCCATTTGTGAGTATTTCATATTGACTTACACCCTTTAGCAAGGGTCGGCAGGGCAGAGTATGCATAAAGAGTTCAAGTCCCATTTCAAAGGCTGAATTTTAATTNTTTACTGACCTATTGATCCTGAAACCTAGTGTTCTTTTTATGGACAACTTGTGTAAGAATTAGGTTTCTTCAGATATTTACATCATGTTGGAGAAACCAGTGTTTGCTTTTTTATTTTCTGACTCAATCTGCAGGTAGAAGTGCTTTGTTTTCTGAAAGCTTTTATAATTAAAATTGTTAATAATGTACACCTGGGGCGNAATGGCTGACTAATTCATCAAGGCTCCAGAGAAACCAGTACAAGTGTGGAATGTGAAAAGGAAAATGAAATACATGTATTTCATTTTTGATTATGGTAATTATAGTAGGCAAAGTTTTAATATCATCTAGTACAAATTTACATTTTGCAGAGTTGATTTTCTGTTTTTCACTAGTATTCCATAAGTTCAGCCACACTGAGAACTCTGTTAACAGGCATTTCAAAAACTGTTGTTTAAAGCTACATTTTCTTACTCAGGATCAAAACTCTGATATGTTTTCTTCTCATCCTGTGCTGCCCTCTCTATGAGCCCAATTCAAATAATGTGGTTTGGAGAAAAGGTTAAGATTATGTCTTTAGATGTTCCTAGAAGAAAAGTGCAGATTCTAAGGGTTCCCAATATTTTTATATACAGATATTTTATTTTGCCTCAGAAATTAAGTACTATATGGTAATGCAATATAAAAGAAAAATAGTGTGATTTCTCTGAAAATATGCTAACTTTAAATTGTTGGGGTTTTGGTTTTTTTTTAGTTTTCAGGCAACAAACTATATGTATTATTGTATGCTGGGTATTTTAACAGAAAATAATTACAGAAAAATAGTTATTTCACTTTGAAAACAGAAAGTAGGTTTGTTTACATATCTGATCTTATCACCTAATCAGATTAGCTTTAAAGAAAAGTTCAAGAATTCATGTCTAGGGATGTAAACTTGTTTCTAAACAATTTTTAAACATGTTAATGAGATAATGCTAGGTTATGTATGGCCTGTATGATTTGTTATCGGGAAGAGTGGTGTTTTGGCAAATAGCCAAAGTGCTTTTGAAGGTCAGATGTTGAAAATATTTGAAAGTGTTCAAAGGCTGCTCTCTGATTCTATAAAAGAATTCATTAAAAGAAAAGATTAATATCCATAATGGTATCTCAGGGGCAGTTTAATGCTGTGACCTTGTAATTTAATTTTTGCAGTTTTATAAATCTGCTGTTTGATTGATTTGATTGAGAGATTAGATTCTATTACAATAAGAGAAAATGTGGGTCACAGCCTTTTTTAAATTTTGCGTGGCCTACCTGTCTTCTATATGGTGGGCCTATTTTTTGGTCCCTTTATCATTGGCTTTCTATGCTGACAGCTTTATTGAAGCTGACAATCTCAAGCTCTTCAGCTTTGCTACCTGCAGGAATAAGGCAGGTGCTCCTAATGTATTTTCAGCTTGGCACTGGCTGCATGCCCTGAGTGGGAATGAAGCTTCAGGGACAAGCAGATGCTTTACATGCATGAGGACACGGTATCTTTGTGCTGCCTCCATCTACAGCATCTCAAACAGAGCTCCCGAGAGACTGAGTAACAGCTTCATAAATCAAGGGCTGCACGTTCAGCCTTTCCAGAAGCCAATTAGGAATTCAGTGTACGTTTTGGGGTTCTTCACAGCACAAGGAGCAAGAAAGCACAAAAATATGGGGGAGGGCTAAAGGATGATAGAGTAGCTAAGATGACAAGATGATGGGCAATTATGAAGAGGAATTGAAAAAAAAATTAATAATTTATAATCTGTAGTAGGGAGGGACAACTAATAATGTAGAAATATTTCAGGAATGGTAATGGGCAGTCTGCAATGGCAATTCTTTTGTCCTGATTACATGAATTGTGGTTAAGTGGATAAATTCATGATAGGCATTAAAGAATTGTTTTAGCCATGAGCAGTTGCAAGGATTTGTCGTGTAAAACCAACAGAATTATGGTTTGGTTTGATTTGGTTTTGACTGCATTTTTAATTGGGAATTGCATGTAGGAAGATGGAATTTATTGGTGTGTGACCTTGGTACCTTCTCTCTCCTCAGTTTGTAATTTTTTCTGTAAGATAAATTACACGTGACATCATATCATTTAACAGACACAATTATTATAGAGCAATTTTAACCAGTTGAGTTCCTTTTCCTTATCAAAAAAAATATAGGGAAAACAGCAAATACATATTAATAAGTATGATCACAGATCATCAACCTTACACTTTGAGTAGAGGTTCAAATACCAGTTTTGTATATGTCATTTTAAAATTACAGATGATTACAACCAGCCTGCAACAGATATTGGAGAGCTTCCATGAAAAGCTTCCATGATTTCCAAAGTTGATTCTGCTGCTTTTCTCCACGTATGTGGCTATTGCATGAAGTCTGTGCAGCAGAGTGGGCTTTATCTGCCTGCTTCTTTTACCCTCCTCTGCTTTCTGTGGCTTATGGTGCACATTTTCACTACTAGGCATTATTTCCCATCTCCTAAAATACTACTGGTGTTCTTTGTCTCAGTGGAACGTCTTTCTGTTTTTTGATATCTTCACTTTTGTATGTGTTTAATACACGTATTGCACTCTGTAGGATAACTTCCACTCTCACAGAGCTCTCCAGCAAAGAAAGCTCTTGGGATGGTCTTGTAGAGTAATTTACAGCCTTTGCATCAGATGTTTCACTAGGCCATTTTTACATCAAGACAAACTGCTAATGCAGGGGAATAATACTCTTCTTCCTGGGCATCCATAGCAGGAGATGCCCTTTTCCCTGGGTTTCTAAAAGATGTGGTTGTGCTGTCAAGAGTAGTGTTGTTGGTGTCCTCTCCCAGGCCAATCATGAAAGGAGGGCATTCTGTCTCCTAGTAAAGACTTAGGTGGGGTGAAATAAAACCAGAACCTGTTTGTCCTTCTAGGAGAGGGATGCACTACGTGGGTGCACAGAAAAGACAGTGCCTAAGTCACGGCAAAATCATTAGCATAATGAGCAAGTGCTCCTCTGATTTTAGAAGGGTGAAATGGAGAATGCTTCTCCTCGGTGCAGAGTCGGGTTCTGCCGGGGCGGAGAGCTGCGGTGGGCCTGCACGGCGGTGATGGATGACTCCTGCCTGCCGTGCCTCGGGTGATTGCGCAAGTGACAGGAGCATTGATCATCGTGCTTCAGCGGCCCTTTGTTGTGTGGCATTCGCCGCAGCCTGGGCCGCCACAGCTCCGCTGCTGCACTCCGTGCACAGACGCTTTTGCTGTGCGAGGAGAACGAGGAGCGGGGAGATTTCCTGGGCTCTCCCCCTCTGCCAGTCGTGCCCATCCGAAGGCATGTGAGGGCACCCACAGCCCAGCATGTTAAATGTTAGCTGTTTGAATGGATTTAGTCACTGAGATGGGACAGGCTCTGAGGGTAGCTTGCCTGGCTGCAAAAGTTCTGTGTTCCTCACTCACTACCTGTATCATCACTCACTGCCCGACTGTATTTCTGCTGCCCTGCAGGAAGCATGTCTTCTTCCAGGGCACCTGCTGAAATGGTGGCTTGCCTCAAGAAGAGGGTTCTTTGCATCCCTTCTTTCCTTTTTCACAAAACAATATAATATCAGTGCTAAAGTATGTGCTGCTTCACGACCATTAGATGAAAAGCTTAGAACTTTTCCAGGGAAGAAATTTGCAGGCTCTCTGCCTGCCCCTTGAAGTTAGTGTTTTCCAGATGCTTGTAACACAGCGTGTTCAAAGTCCATTTTCAGTAGCTTTTTAAAGGGGAGTGTAGAAGGACCCAAAACCTGAGAACTCAACAGAAAGCAGATTCACTCTGGTGAAAGGTGTATTGGTGACAGGAGCTTCAGCCAACCGGATCTTTTAAAAGCGGAAGTAAATGACAGTCTGGTACTGGGATATGCATTGATTAATATGGTTTAAGTGTGATGAAATTTATTCTAAGCCCTTAGGGAAATTCTGTGGGTACCATAAGTTAATATACTCCTTGCAGAATTGTAGAAGAATGGCCTTAAATGAAGAGCCATCAGTGCCACTGTTAATTATTCCTTCCACACAACACCAAATAAAGAAATGGTGAGGCTTTAATTTTGTAGTTACCAGAAGACTAATAATTCTTTTGCCAAAGGCCATGGTGATCTTTAAAGTATGTAATGTAATTGCCTTATTCCTGTGCCATTTACTGTGCTCCAAACCTGGTCATCTGTCTTACGAGCAAATGTTATTCTGTTACCACAAAGAAAAAGTGCTATGAGTGGTTAAAGGATGCAACCTAAAATTCACGGTTCTTTTGTTTAAATTTTTCTGGTTAATGTTGTAACAGGAGGAGGTTACAAAAGGGAGGGCTGTGTATATTTGGCTAGTGTATTCAGCTATGCATTGTAATTCATGTCAGGGCCCAACACTTAGCCTAGTAGTTACAGATCTTTATGTGAGAATAGGACACAAGTTAAGAGATAGTGACTGTAAAACCCAGCAGGCTTAGCAGAGGGATTCAAAGAAACATGTAGCCCTTGAAGCCACATTCAGCTCACTTAATATCTATTAGAATAAATTGTTTGTGACTTGTAAGACATCTCCTGGTTTTAATCTCTAGTAATAAATCTAAATAATGAGCTCATTATACTATAGTGAGCTGCAAGAAAATGTCAAATTTTACATTTCAAGTATCGGAATATGGTTTGACAAGGTGGCTAGAGAAGAATTAAATTTGCCACTGCTGAAATGTATCTTCCTTCCTTCCCTTGCTTCTGCTGCTTGTTTGAACATGTTCAGATACTTGTCTGGTCTTAGTTCAACTAATTCAAATATAGCCCAGTGGAAAAACTGATTTTTTTTTTTTTCGCTATGTTTTTGCTTTCTGTTTAGCAAATTGCAACAGTTTACCTTCCAATTAAATGAATGCCAAGAAAGTCTGGGCAGCAGGGAGACAGAGCAGGAGAGAAAGGTAGAAGATTTAAGAATGAACAAGAATTACCCTTTCAGCGAGGCAGGGTGCTCATTTGGTTCAGCCATGGTGTAAAACCATGCCCTAAATTGGTGGTTTGGAGGCAGGAATCACNTTCTGTTTAGCAAATTGCAACTGTTTACCTTCCAATTAAATGAATGCCAAGAAAGTCTGGGCAGCAGGGAGACAGAGCAGGAGAGAAAGGTAGAAGATTTAAGAATGAACAAGAATTACCCTTTCAGCGAGGCAGGGTGCTCATTTGGTTCAGCCATGGTGTAAAACCATGCCCTAAATTGGTGGTTTGGAGGCAGGAATCACTGCAGTTGCACTTCTGTGTATTTTCAAGGCAGGGAGGCAAGCAGAGCTGTGGAGATGTATAAAGCATGCTTTCTGTCACACAGTGCTACTCCTGGAGTTCTCAGTTTGATTCCCACCATGAATTTTAAATCCAACATCTGCAGCTTACATACATAAACAGGCCTTTTAACACCAAAAAAAAAAAAGGAATTGTATCCTTAATTGTCAGAGGATTAAGGTTTAAGGGTTTTCTTCACCTGTCTGGCTTGGAGTAAATAAATTAACTTTCTGTAATTCTTTATTGTCTATAGTCTGGGAATGATCTATATGAGTCATTTTGCCTTTTCTTTTGTTTAATATATGGGATGCTCTTGGAAAGTTAACAGCAATTGATATTAAAAGTGAGTAACTATGAGAGGTTATGAGGTAACCTTTAGTTTCTCATTTAAAGCTGCTCTGCATTTCAATGGTAAAATTACTTTCTTATGGAAAAATAAATTTCTGAGGAAAAGATTGAAATAGCTTGTTATGGAGTCCCAAGGGAATCAGCACTTAATTTAAGTGTGTTCCTGGGAGCCAAGTTTCCTATGCAGCCCTTGCTGCCAGCAGGCAGTGACTGTTAACTGAGGCCTGAGACTCAGCCAAAGGAGATAATAAGTCTCCTTTGAAGGAGGGCAGAATGAATTGCCATATCTGCTGGTTCAGTCAAAAGCATGGATTGGGTGTCAACAATCAAAAACCTCCAATGCCCTGACCTTGGCAGGGCAAATACTGCCCTGGCATCTTTCTTTAGCAAAAGATGGAAAGTACAGATTACATCCAGTTAGCTTACAGTCTGTTAAGCTTAGGGGCAAATATTTTTCCTATTACCTTTTCTTCTAGACTTCACAACAACAACATAAAATTTTGACAACCAGTGCAAAGTATTTTCTTCATGGCATGAAAAATGTTCAGGCTTAACATACTCATGTAGTTTTCTGCTGGACTTTGTGTTCAGCAGTGGTAGCAGTGAGTTCCTGTGTTCCATGACATCTGAGAATGCGTGGAAAGAAAAATGAACAGGAAAACTCCCTCTGTTTGTGGGGGCAGGGAGGGGGAAAAAAAAGTATTTGTTACATTCCAAAATCAGTCATAATAATGGAAGTTCACATCAAATAATTCCAAGAGTCAGAATGGACAAACATCTGGCTTATTCATTCCTAGCTATACTAACAAAAATATGATATCCTGTTAGAGAAATCACTGATCATCCTGGTTTATTTTGGCGATTGTGCATCTTGGTATTTTTCACTTAAAAAAGAACATATCAGTACTTTATAGCCAGCATATCTCTAGTTCCAGGTTCACAGTTCATGTGCTTCTGTGACTTTGAGCTCTTCCTTTCCTGAGTTTACCAGCAGACAGCTGCACCAGAACAGATATGTTTACATGTGGGGAGTAAATGGCAACTTGCAGCTCAGAGTTTCCATTTCCTTTTACATTGTTCAGGAATCCAGGCTCACAATTCATCCTCAAGCTTCGCCTCATGTGTGTGCATCTGACTTGGCCCCTTATAGTAGAAATGCTTTATTTTGACATTGATTTGTTGATACAAAGGGCTGACTAGGGAAAAGATACTTTCACTAGAAATTACCCTCAGTACACATGAAGTTCAATTGTGGGTGAAATAGCTTTTTGAAAAATATTCTAAACATCACTTTCTGTAAGGCTTTTAAGCACTATATCAATGTAAGACTAATGTGGAACCACTTCATGCAGCTGTAGCAAGATAGATGTATTTTTAGATGGAGAAAAATTACAATTTGTATTAAGAATGATGGTGAAATCTGATTAGCTGCTTAAGACACGACACTTGTCTATTTAAGCTATTGTCACATGTAGGTGATTCCCAGATGTCCTTGGTAAGGCAGTAATTACATGAAGGAGGTTATGATAATTATAAACAAGAAACAAAACCATCAGAGTGATTTATTCATTTGCCCGAACCCTGAAGTAGAATTAAAGACTCCAGTGAAGAGTTTGTTTGGGCTTTACATCACCTGACAGACTTATCTCTAATGCCTAACTTCACCCCTATGGGCTTCTCCTTCCCTTTTTCCCCCTTACCTAATTTGGATATTTTGGGTTCTTGCTCTGAAAGAAAACTATGGTTTATTGATGACTTTTGTAGCAGGAGTGGGTGAAGTAGATGACACATAAATGATCTCTAGAAAGACCTGCAGCAATTGTGTGTTGTGTTTTGCCTACTGGCTTTTTGAACCAAGATCCCACAGTTACCCTGGTGTGTTAGAATGAGCTGTGTTTGGTCACACTCACGTGGATATTTTTTGAGAAGAAATTATTTAACCTTATATGACCATTTTATTTCTGATATATATGTAAATTTTTGCTAGGTTTGACCTGTAGCTCACTCTTAACAGAAATGCAATGGTAGTGCACTGCTGATACATGAAATTTTAATTTTTAATCCTCATTCCAATGTTCTTTATGATGCTTAGGCTCTCAAACTGAAGCATAAAATCGAACAACAGGTTTGCACTTTAGGTTTTGCACTTTATATGACCACACAGTGAGAGTCCAAAGAACTATACTGACTGAAAATTGCACCCAGAAGACAGTCTTTTAGCACTTGTCCAGCTCATCATTGAGTCTTGTCAGTGCAAGGAGGGGATCCAGAAGGCAAAACAAAGGCCTGGGTCTGTAATAACACTGATCTAGGTCAGTACAGGTTTGCCATGGAGTTGTGTTTCCATCCTGGAAGTGCAGATACCCATGTGTTTTCTGTGAGCTTGCTGAAGGCGAATCATTGACCTCTTTACTTTCGTTAAAACTGCAGTAGAAGTGTGTTTGTGGCCTGGAAATGAAGGCAAGCAGTTAACACCATGCTGGTACCTATTACAAACCCCCTACTTGCTTTCAGGGCAGCAGCCTGGGTAGCTGTGATTCATGGAGCTGGGAAATGGTCGCTTGGCAGGGCGCAGGATAAACAGGCACCTGGGGGGGAGCTGAAGCTGGGCAAAAATGTACAGACAGGTGGTAGTGTTTGTGTCGTAAACTTCTTCAGCTGAAGTACAGCACACCACAACTACTAAAGTAGATGTTTGTTGCCAAAAATTTATGTGAGTTCATGTGTAATTCTCTCCTATTGACAAACCATGTATGAAAAATTATCATCAAAATAAATGGGCCTGCATATTACTTTAATTTTCTGTTGTTACATTTAAAGTGATTAGCTGGTTTAGCTCATGATCATTAAATGTAGAGTAGTTTGAAACTTCCCATTCGTAGTCTGCGTTTTTCATTGACTCTTTCATTTGAAAGCAGGAAACAATCTGAAAGTAATTGTATTAAGTGTTTCAGCACAAAGAATTTAAAATATAATAGCTTGGCATGTTATTCTATCTTCTTACTATTCCTTGGAGGAAATAAAATGGAGTTGCAACTTTCATCCAGGCAGCTTTTCTACTACATCCTGTTTCCTTCCGCACACTGGAGAAAGCACTGACGTTCGTCTCCCTTTCCTCCACTTGCAATGAAAGAATCCCGGTCTCCATGTCGTAGCACTCACTCCTGTGAACTCTGATACAATATTTGGATTGTTCAGGCAAATGTGAGTTCTGCCCTCCATATCAAACGGAAGATTGCAAAGAGTAGAGGAAAATGCACAGCCCTGGCTGCCTGGACTGCCCAAAGAGTGGCTTGCTGTACGAGCATTTGCTGTGGAAGGCTGACATCTCTGCTTTTCTCCCACTGAAAGGCAGCCCTGCAATCCCCCCTTTCTCAGAGGGAGACTGACCCTTGAAAAGGCTTGGCATGAAATGGATTAACTCCCTGGAAACTTTGTTTGGAAATGTTAGGAGACTGCTATGTATATGTGCTGGCAATCTCTGTAAGAGACAAATTATTTTCCCACCCTCTCAAGCACTTGGTAGTTTATCTGTTGTTTGTATTAAAGATTGATCGTGGTTATATATGCCTAATTCAGGGTTCCCATTAATCACCCTATGCCACATAAGAGACTGGAGAAGAAGAATGAGGGTTACTGGAAAGCAGAAATGTGATCCCTGGCTCTGCTTTTAATGTGACTTATCCTGGCATTAGCTTTGCTCCTATGAATTACTGCATTTGTGTAAACATCTTTTCTTTTTTTTTTTTTTTTCCTCCTTATTTTAGGATGAANTGTCTGTTTTTCTCAGGGCTATTTAGAAAAAGATGATATAGTTATTACAATGATTGAGGAGAATGTTAATCATGACACTTGCCATGTTACTATTTCAAGAGGTCCCTGTTCCCCCCAGCAGGCCCACCCCCTTGTTTGCTACTACTTGCTTCCTCTCCCAGCCCCAGCAGCCATTTCCTCCCTCAGAGCAGATCCACGCAATTGTTTCAGCCTGTGCAAAATGAAGGTGGAAAAGGACCAGTGGGGTTAGGACAAATGCTCAAAGGCTGGGACTTCCTAAAGTGCATCGGTTGCCAACAGTGAGATGCTTTCTGCCCCAGCAACAGAGCTGATCTGGATATCATCCTCCTTGACCCTGCTGAAGGTTACCAATCCTGAAATGTTCAATCAGCTGTTTGTGGTCCCTTCCCCTCCTAAATATGAGAGACAAAACTGCTGGCAACAGGGAAAGAGAAGGGAATTTATGAATTTTTACAAGTTGATTTGGACTGTGAGAACACGTTACCAGGTCTGCTTGGAGTCAGGTCCAGAAGCCTCTGGGGCAAGCTGTTTTCCCTCCCTGACTTGTCTGCCTGAGAGTCCCTTCATATTTTTGAGAGCTGTGCATTGAGCCCAGCTCTTTAATGTGTTCTGGTGGGAAACTTCTTTTTCAACCAACAGGAGATTTAATCCATTAAATTTTTTATTTGCTGTGTGCTTGTCTTTGTGTAATATAAAGAAATTACTTGGATTTTAAAAGAAGCAATCAAAATAATTTCTCTTCGACAAATCAGAACAAATTTGCTCTGAAGAGACTGGTGTCATTTAATACAGATTATCTTCTCTTTATTTGTAGCTCCACTAAACATACTTTGCCAGGCGTATCCTAATTCTGCACAGATTTTTCTCTTGAGTCATGTTACATTCACGTCTGACTTACTTGGTGCAAAATCCCATTATTAAATTTGTTTTTAACAGCATATTCAACACTGAGATGTGACTGTTACTGCTGGTTTGTGTTTATAACTAAACATCCTCTCCACAAAAGCAAGACATCACCAGAAGTTCTGCAAACCTAGAGATATTTAGGTGATGAAAGCACATCTTTAGTGAAATCAAAGGAGGAGGAATAACATAAGGAAGTCTCATATATGAACATTTGCAATCATTTTACACATAATTTCACAGAAACAGTGATTTTAGAGGACTAGGTATTTTTTAAATACTTTGGTTCAAACTCATTTAGATTGCTTGGTTCCTCCCCACCATGTAACTACTTTGATGGCATATTGTACATATAAGAATAAGAGAATTTATTTCTGAGTTGGGAATAGGTTTTTAATCAGACTCAGTAATGTAAATAGACCTCTCTTTAAAAGTTCATTCAAAACTGAGTACTGGTGTGTATTTAAGTGCACTGTATGCTGAAGTAGAAATATCCCCCAGTGTTTAACCAAAAGCGTGTTTAATGTGTGGTTTTGTTTTGTTTTTTTAATGTTTAACAGTAACTGAAGCTGGCTTTGGTGCTGATATTGGGATGGAGAAATTCTTCAACATCAAATGCAGAGCGTCTGGCTTGGTTCCCAGTGTGGTTGTACTTGTTGCTACAGTGAGGGCTTTGAAGATGCATGGAGGTGGGCCAAATGTAAGTTCTTGCACCTTTCTTGGAAAAATCAAATTGTTGCTAATATTTGAAATAAGTAAAATACCTTGATTTAAGAAATATTTGGGGTAGTCTGTGGGGCATTATTTAGATAACCCTTCTGAGATACCTCACTGTATAGATACTATCACTAAAGTTTATGCTATCTCTAAAATTAGGCCACAAATGAAAGAAGAGGGGTGAAAGAGCTCCAAACAAGTACTATGTCTTGGAAAGCAAGGGAAGTTTGTTGCATTTTAAAAAAACCTGTAAGAGATAGATATATTTTTTCCTTGCCTTTTGAAATAGCATTTGTTAGTGCACTGAAGTCGTCGCAGGCTGGGAAATTTGACAGCCAAGGAGGAATGAGACGAGTTCAAGTTGCAGTATGTGAGTGGAAGTGCAGAACACTGGAACATTGTTAGTGAAGGTTTTGAGATTTCTTTCACTCCAGTTATGGGTACCCTTTATGTCCTCTTATTTTGCTCAGATTAGTTCCCTCAGGGATGCTGAGGTAACTGATGAAATTTTGCAAGTGTTTTCCTGGTGTACCAAGAGTCACCAGTGTATCATTTTTTGCTGTCTAAGCCACAAAGAGATTTTACAGATAGAAATGCTCCCCGAGCATGCAATCAGATCAGACTCTGTTAGCCAAGGAGACAGATACTTAACTCCTAGGAACACTTCCATCTACCCAGCAGCATGCTGGAGAGTGATGCTGCCAGGGAAACAGTCACACTGGGTGAAAATACCAGAGCTGTTTCCACAGCCACAAAATTTTAGAATGCATGGTTTCCCTTACAGCTATTCTTCTCTAAGAGTTAAAGCTGAACTACCATTTCTCAGTCTTTCAGGCTGATATAATGAGATAATTTTCTATGATTTTAGTACAGTTCTAATGCATATTTTCTTTATTTGGAATTATATTTCTCCATCCCTATCAAGGCAAGTGTATTTTCACATGTGTTATCACTTAATCTAGCAAAAATAGGACTTAGATATGTCTTAATAACTGTCTCTATTTCTGTCTCACTTGTGTCCTTAGAAGTTTAAAGGTTTCATTTGTTTACAAATGTGATGCATTCATCACTGAGGCATGTAGAGTACCAGATACTTTTACTGGGAGGTTAATTATAAAAAGGACTAATGCTAGAGACAAAAGTAAGTCTGGTGCCTGAGAATGACATTATGTGGTCCTTGGAGACTCAGTACAGTACCCCAGTACCCCTGAGATGCACTTTGCATGTATACCTTTGTGCTTTCCAACAAATTATTTGCATGCAGTTCCTTGCCATGGGCAGTAATTAAAGAACATCAAAGATTATGTTCTTCTGTGTTGCTGTTATTTCTTCAGCTGTTGGAAGTTGCTGCCTATTGTCTTTGCACTGCTGGTGTGCTGTAACAACATGCAGAATGAGATCCAGCTGCCTCCCCAAGTAGACCTTTGTGACTAATTGCTGAGGCACTACCTGTGTCTTGCTACCAAAATTCAATAGGAAGTGTTGCTATTGTTTGTGTGCTGGTGCAGCTTGGAATAAAACACAAGCTGCAGTCAGGCTGTGATGCTGTGTGCACTGGTATGGGTTGACTGGCAGTACAGAAAGCAAGCAAAATTGCACTTCAGTCCCTTTAGGGTTACGACAAGTATCAATCTGTGATGACTTTGTTTATTATTACCTGATCCCAGGTAACTGCTGGTGCCCCCTTGAAGAAAGAATACACAGAAGAGGTAAGAGGAACTGTTATAAAACTTTAAAGAGGTTTTTGTTTAAAGGAACAAAATAATATGGTGTACAGAAAATCTCAACTTCTCCCTGCTCTGACTGGACAGGGTGCAGACTCAGGTTTNGGTTTGACAATTAGCGTGCTCTAATGCTGACATTCAGTGAACATCTCTAGCAGGCATTGCCAACAAGTAAAACCACCTCGTCTTCCCTCAGCCCCTTTGTGCTACCCCTCTTAGGTGTATGATGTGTGTAACTGCGTGATGGATTGTAATAAGGAGCTGAAATATAACCTTTTTTCAATAGTTTTAACAGGAACATTAAGTTTTCAGACTGATCAACATACAATCATTTATAGAAGCACAAGAGCAGAGTGGTGTAGGTGTCAAGGACCTTCCCTGAAATTAGTAATACCTGTTCATTAACCAACAAGTTTAATAGGTTTATGCTTCCCATTTGGGGTGGGATGTCACTCTTCAAATAAAGAGGGGATTCTGCTGGTTTGTTTCCTTTGTCATTTCACTCCACTCTGGTCTTCTGCTTGTATGAGGCTAAGGGTATATCTTTTGTTACAACTAAGACAAGGCTACAAAGTGTGATGCAAAAGAGTAAATAAGGAAATCCAGTAAAGTGCTTTTATCTGTGTTATATATGAACTCTGCATCTAACACATCTGTATGTCAAACCCCACCCTAGTACTGCAGTCTGTTTATAAACTTTTGCAAACAGCAGACTAATGTCCCTTTCACAATCATGACAAGCAACCAGTCATCAGCTGCACCATCTTCCTGTGTCTCAGAAAAGAGCAATGGTTTCATGTACTAATTTTGGACACTGCTTAGTTTCTTAAATGTGTCTGATGCTTATTAATTAAAATGAGAATTAATAAGTGCCAGAACACTTTCATCTGGAAGAATTTCACTTGCCTGCAACTGTCATGATCAGCACTGTTTATGTTCACTTAAATTTGTGGAAAATTCTGTGGCTGGAGAAAGCTTTATGTATCTTACCATTTCCATTAATTTTTATTTAATTGCACAGAACCTCCAGCTGGTAGCTGATGGCTGCTGTAATCTACAGAAACAGATTCAAATTACTCAGCTCTTTGGAGTTCCTGTTGTGGTTGCTCTAAACGTCTTCAAGTAAGTCTGTTCTTTCATTACTCTCTGTGAGTAAATACACAGTTCAAATTCCTCACTTTTGGTTTTTAAATTATTCAATTTGGTATGAAAAAAGAACCTATTAAAGAATTGTCTTCTTTCATCATGAATATAAAGATGGTTAAGTTCTTAGCTTGTTCTTAAGGTTTTAAAACCAACAAAAAAGAAGTATATACTATATATAGTATTATATATAGTATAACATGTTAATTAAGATGTAAATTAACTATAACAATTACAAAATTTTCTTGAAACACATAAATACATACACTATATAAATGCATTATATATATGGCACAATTTCTTTATACACCTGCTTTACCACTGCTGATGGTAAAATAAGGCTAAGTTTATAAGGTTGTAAAAGAGAACTAATTAAACAAAATAATGAGACGAGACTGTTTTGTTGGCAGAACTGACTCTCCAGCTGAGGTTGATCTGGTGTGTAAGATTGCAAAGGAGTCTGGAGCATTTGATGCTGTACCCTGCAATCACTGGTCGGCTGGAGGTAGAGGAGCAGTAAAATTAGCTCAAGCTGTGGAAAGGGCAGCCAATCAAAAAAACAGTTTCAAATATCTCTACAGCTTGGAGGTAAGATTTCTTTTCTTTTTTTTTTTTTGTTTTTTCTATTTAATGAGTGCATTCTGCATCAGAGTTGGATTTAAAACAAGAAGAACATTGACAACATTGAAACAAAGTTATCTAAAATACTTGGAAAGGAACTTGCCTTGGTTTAAAATCATAAAAGCTGGAGAGAACAAGCAATCTGTGGCTTGTCTAATCAGGGAGCAGGATACTTGCTGGTAATGATGGCTAGTTAGTGTATTGAATGATGCATCTGATACTTTCATGTTTAACATAAGAGTATGAATGCAGATGGAACACTCACCAGTTATTTTGGGAGACTTCTCCAAAAATCTCACAGTCATAGTATTGATCCTGTCAGTCAGATAATAGAAGCTGTAGTTGCTGTCTCACAGTCACAGGTATTGCACCAGGCTGTGGCTTCTGTTGGTATGGGAAGGATGTGACAGGTAGCATGTCCATCCTCATCCCACTCATCTGCCCAGCCCAGCCAGGCCAACACAGAGAGGAAGCTCTGCCCTTATCTGCACCACCTATACAGTGCAGCTCTCAGGTGAACACAAAGTGCACAGGTGACCCAGTCCTGTTCCTTTTCTTCTGATGATCAGATTGGAGTCTGCCAGTACAATATGGTACACATAATACATGGGTCACTGCAGCTGCTGCTGGCCCCAGGTCCTCAGCCTCTTCAGGAGCAGCCCCCAGGGCTTCTGTCCTGCTCCAGCTGATGGCACCAGAGTCCACAAGCCCCTGAGGTTCACAGCTCACTACAGGTGCTGGGCACAGCCCTTTCCTTGCACTCTCTGTGTTATACATACACATTCAGAGCAGAGAGCACACCCACACAAAAGGCAGTCAGGAACCAGATTTAATAAGGGTAGGTCCTCAAACACATAGCTCAGTTAGACTACTGGCCAGACACCTTTACACACAACTGACTCCTTCTTCTCTATTCTTCCACTTTCTTCCCACTCTTGTTCCTTTTCAATCCACCTTGATTACTCCCTTTCCCCATCTTTGCTTCTTCCACTAAACAATCTTTACACATTTCCACAATCCTCTTTGAAAATCCCATCATAAGATTCACACAGTCCCAAAATCTGCTTTTTCATACATCCCATAGAGTCCTGTGCTGCTGTACGAAATCACTTCCTTTCATTTTCAAAGTTTTCTGATCAAAGAGTTTCCCCATTGACCCACCTTGGTGCATTTCACACCAAGGACAATGGTCTCATCTTCCCCTTGGATTGTCATAGGAAACAGGCAAAATTCAGTGTGCTCTAATTTTCACTGATTAGTTTTTTCCAGTGATTACATTACAGAGGGTTCCTGCACCTGTCATTGTTCCTCTGATCCTTGCTGATGCTTTGGGGCTAATTTGCTTTGCCCTTAGATAACCTAACAAAGGATAGTGTGGTACAAGTTTCAATCCTACATCTGCCAGAGTTAGTGACTCTTTTCCATGCCTTGGAGACTGTTATTGCAATTGTCTGCAAGGTAACATTACAGCATTGTGAGCTGTCAGGAGGAGTTTGGACCTCTGGGAGCACTGGAGGTGCTGGGGTACCACTGTGCTGGCAGAACCTTTGGAGGGACACATTGCCATGAGGGTTGTACAAGTGATTTCTCAGGGCTTTCTTGGCTATCCAGATGTGGGTGGGTTTAAGTCTGAACTGCCAAGCAGACATCTCTGGCTCCAAGGGAGCCTTGTCAAGTTTCAGATCCTGTGCTCATGCTACTTAAGTTTCTTTAGAAAGTGTTCAAATGCGATTTTTTTACAACAGAACCTCAGCTTCATTCTTTTAAATGGCTGGAAGTTCCTGTTTTGATTCTTCTCTCCAGAAAAAAGTTCAGCCTGAGGTAGATATGCCCTACGGTCATCTTTCATTCTCTCTTCTTGATATGCACCCTGTATCTGTTGCACCCATTTTATTTTTTCTTTCCACCTCTCCTGCTGTTTTACAAAATGTCAGTAATCCAGCCAACCCATATCAGTGCTAACCCCTGCCCTGACAGAATAGATGGAAATATGCTGGGAATATTTGTGCTGCAGCATGTATCCAAGGCATTTTGCCCATGCAACAATTTGACAGCTGAAAAACAGACAAGATATGAGCCTTTCTAAGTTGGTCTCTACTGAGATGCTCTGAAAACTGAGGCTATTATCTTATGGGGCTTGTGCAATAAAATGGGGGGAAATTCTTTGAGAAACACATGTAGTAGTTTTCCCCACTGGACACTTGTGTTACAGGGATAGCACATTAGCCTTTGACAAGGCTCATACTTAATCTCTGATGTTACTACACACTCTGTAGCCTACAATCTGGTGGTATGAGTAAAAAGGATTGGTAGGGGTGGATTCTGCCTATAAAGAAAATCAGATTGATTTCCACTTTAATGTCTTTCCCAGACACATTGTTTCGTGCTGTGTTGCATAAGCAGCATGATCTTAAGCACAAAGGGAATGAATCACATCTTTACACCAACTTAGTATCCTGTAACTTCACACAAGTATTGGAAGCCTCAAAAATATGTTGAAGGGATTTTATAAAAACATATAAAGATTTTTAAATACTGTAAAGAAGTACATTCAGGCCAACAAAAACAGTAAAGTGTAAAGTTCAGGCTTCTGTTTCATCCTTATTGTGCAAAGGATGGGGATCGAAGCAGCTGGAAGTAGGAGAGTGAAACAGCAATGCTGTCACTTTTACAGTATGTAGGTCAATTGGTTACTAGAAGTGAAGGAAAACCACCTCTCCCAAATAAGCCTGCCCTGATTTTTTTGTTGTTGTAGCAATTTTGAGGTGTGGTTTCCAGTGCTCAAAGGGGTAAAATTAAGAAATTTAAGGAAGATAAGAAGCAGTAAAATGAGATTCAGAGAGATTATTTCCCCCTCCCATTGTGCCTGAAGGGGGTGTAAGTGAAAGGACATAGTTCCATCCCTTACCTGATTGTCAGATTTGTCCAGTTATTCGAATAATATTAAGTCCAGGTTGCCTCAAGTTTCACAAGATTTACTGTGATTGGTTTTTTTTCTGTTTTCTTTCCCTTTTGGAAGGTCAAAGAGGGGAAATTCTCTGCTTAAAACCATTACCACTTCATTCATATATCTGTCTGTCTTCATGAGATTGCTCTACTGTTCTCTTTACTCCATGTCTCCATTTAGTCCTTTGATGTCTATGCACTTGGTTTTCCTGTCGAAAAACTTCATCAGAATTTGCTTCCAGAATTAGAAACTTTTAATTATTTTTCTATAATTGGAAAAATTTCTGACAGCATAGACCACTGTAGCTGTGACAGGTTCATTCGATATTTTGATTTTTTTTAGAAAGCATCACCTAGGGTATTTAAAAAAAAAGTTTCAAACCCTTATGTGTAAAACTAGTTTATATCCTTTCTTTCTAGTTAAAACAAACTTTCAGTAAACTATATTATTAGTGTGCAGTCACACATGTAATTAGAGGATAGCCCAGGTCAAGTGGGCTCTCCTTGTTTCATTTTTTTTTTCCAAATGCATTCATCTCTGTAATGCTTTATGTAATTTCCAAATATGTCTTTGAAAACAAAAGCTTCCTTGAAGGATGTTTACAGGTGTGAGGAGAACACTAGAAGAAAGTATTTTCTAGATCTGTCTAATGCTGGTTAAAAGTTGAGCATCAGCTGGTTTTTTCTGAGGTATGTTTATACATTTATACCACCTTGCCCATGGATACCTGAGCATGTGCCAGATGAGCTGTTTTAGACATTGGACACAACACAGTTGTGTCAGTTCAGGACTTAGATTCTTCTTCTGTTCAGTATGATAGCAAGCTAGTCTAATTAGAAGACTGTGCTAATTTTATTCCTTGAAGCATCTAATTTGGTATCTTTAAATTTCCTTGGGTGTCATTCCATGACACACTCTTCTACAGTCTGACTTTTAGATGGCTATTTGGGTTATCTTTATTTCTGTAAGCAGGAAATTTTTTGGTTTTTTATCCTAGGGGCTGCTGCTTGTAATTTGACTTTTTTTAGTCTTGGTTGTAGCAGGGGATTGTTTGACATTTGGTATAAATGACCAAATATTTTGGGGGGCTTCGAATCAGGACAGAATAGCTCATATATGGTTTTGGAAGTGCGTATGTGTGGCAGTCATTTCATGGATCATACAAGACATGACCTATGACAAGTAAATCTGCGCCATTGCCACTGTGAAAGTGTAAGAAAAGGACAGAAACAGACAGAGTGTACCCCAATAGCTTACAGCATTAGGAATTGCAGAGGTCAGGGAGGTGGTTAAGGAGCAAGGATGAGTTTTTGTATCATGGACTTCAGAGTTTATAACATAGCTTAAAATATCGTTGAAGTAAATACTGTGGTATTGTGTGGTTTTAGTATGGATTTTTGCCCCCTGTGCACAATAACCTCTATTAAGTTACTGTTGAGTTGGTTTCTTGCAGAGTGTTTCTCTTCAGTGTTTGAAGGATGGGTTTGTTTAAAAGGCCTTCTGAACTCTTTGTGAAATCGTCTGTGGCGGTTTATTTTAATATATATTGTTGCTACATATGGAAAGTATCAAAATATCAATCCTCTTATCACTGTTGACTTCCCTTCTGGGTTCAGTTTTCTTGAAGTATGGGTCTCTAAGTTGCAGCAGAAAGCTATTACTCAAAATAAAGTTGACTGAACCATTAAAAGTAAGTTTAGATAACTAGGGGGAGGAAAGGAGAGGATGGAAACATATCCCATTCCTGAATTTCTCTGGCTTCAGTGCCTGTTCTTGATCAGGAGAAAGTGGGAAGCTATAGTCCTCACTAATGCATGCCTGTTGAGTGACCTGCCTTCACTGTCCTGGTCTTCTCTCTTCTGCTGTGGTGAACTTTCCCTTGACACAGAGCAGCCCTTCTCAACCTGGGCAGGAAGCACAGGTCTGAAGAAGGCAGGCAATAGGTCTTTAGAAGATACATTGCCCCTTCCTGCAAGCAGCTGGAGTGGAGTGGGCACTGGGGAGATAGGAGAAGGACAGGCATTTGGAATGAGGCAGGATCAGCATATCCGGCTGGTCAGTCAGTTAGCACTGTCCCCTTAAAAGAAGGACGTGGTAACCTGACAAATATTATTGAAAAGCTGAAATCACTGGATTTATGCTGCACTGGAAAACTAAATTGAAGACTGTAAAGGTCACAAATGGGAGGGAAGAGAAGGAGGGGTTGTTCCATCCTTCCAAGTTTGTCCGATGACACCTTTTCTTGACAGTGCTATGCCTTTAGGTAATATCATGACAAATGAAAGTCTTTCCAGGTTATACAGTGAAAGCTGATTGCAGAAATATTTTGGCAGAGTGCAGTGCATTGTCTGGACAGCCTGCAGAACAATGGAGAGCTTTCTCAGCTTGGGACCATCCACTGGGAGCAAGGTTGAGTAGCAGCATTTCTCAGAGAGGCATTCAAGCAGTTAGCAGCCTCAGCCCTGGTATTTTTCATCCCCTGCTGGGAGCATAATAATAGTTTGGGCAAATCTGGAGCATCTGAGTACAGAGTTTTGTCTGCCCCTGCCTCTGTTTTTCTGTGGCAGTATGGTGTGGGCTGTCACTTATCTCATTCCCTCCAGTCTTTGCTTCAGCTGTCACAGACAATGGGTCACTCAGAGGGGTCTAAGGGTAGCATCGAAACAGAGAAAACTCTGCCAGCAGCAGTTCTCTGTGCATTATTTTCTCTTCCATCCATCGTCTCCCAAAGCAAGAATGAGCTGTGAGTAATGGAAGAGGAAGAGCCATCAGTGGAGGGGAAAGCTCCTTGGTGCATATACTGGGAGAGGAGGAGCAGCTTGAAGAGGAAGGCACAGTCAAGAAGGGCTTATGGAGTCTGGATTTGAGGATGCCAACCTCCAAGGGAATGTCCCAAGGCAGAGTGTTTCTTACAGTTTGCAAACTACTCATCTTTTCAGTCCCAGTGATTGAATGGAAGGTGTGGGGGTGTGCCAGGGGTATTTTCTGTTTCCTCCACTAATACCATGAAGTCACTAAGCCATGAAAGCCATCCATCATGTGTCTGCTGTCACACCAGCCCAGCATACCTCTGCTCGTTTGTCTAGGAAGCAAATGGCTTCTGTATTGCTCCATACAGCATGGAGTTCAGTCATGTGTGGACCTAATGGAAAGTCCTTAAGTACTGCTGGGGTAGGAATAAATAAAATTATGTATGGTCCTTACTGAAACTTTTCCTAGTAGTTGATGGTGACCATTTCTCATCCTGAAATGCAGGCTGTGCTGCCTTGCAGTGTTTGCTGGGCTTTAAACTATTTCCCCCCTCCCCTCTACTGCCAATAAGACATCTAGCAGTGAAGCCACATTAAAGAGGAATTCCATAGGGCTGTACCACCCACTCCTCCCACTCCCATCAAAGAGATTTCTGTGGAGTCTGAACACTTCTTTCACTCAACTGGGTGCTCTAGGGTTGGAAGCTATCTTTCTGCCACTCCATCTCTTTATTTGTGGATGTAGGCTCTTGACGGCACTGCACTTTTATGTTTGTTT
>VZUA01015985.1:592-25836 GCA_013401035.1 Horornis vulcanius
TGGTGCTAGCATCTTTATGCAATACTTGGGAGATGAGTTTTTTGTTCTCCCCTCCTTCTTCCTCCAGCTAGTAGTTGAAAAAATATCCTATGCTCTATTAACTTTGTCTGTCCATAATAGAGGAAATACGCTACAAAAAACAGTTGGGATTTTACATAAACAATGTGGTATGCGTCTGGACTGAGTCAGATAATACAGCAGAAATTTCTGATAACATTTCTGATTAGCTATATTCTGCTTATGTGCAGTGTAGGAAATTGACTGGAAATAAATTAACATTCTTAATTTAACCATGTTTTTCAGCCTGGGTGGAAAGCTTNTGACTATGCCAGTCAATGTTTTTAGTGTTGTGGCAAAGAATAACAAAATAAAAAAACCATGAAGCCAGAAGTGAATTAGTGCAGTTTTAAATGATCCATACTTGAATACCACCTTCTGATCCTCATTTCCTAAACCATTTTAAAATAGCTTTTGAAAGCAGTTCACTTGTAGGACTCTTCAAGACAGCCTCCAAAGTCAGGCACAGGTTCACAAAATCCTGCTGAAATAAAACCAGGATTGCTGTTTTATGACATTTACAGCACAACAGCTTGAGGAAGGATTTGCTAGTTCCCTTTGGCCAGCTCTCTCTTGTCAGAGCCAGGAGCAGAAGAAATATCCTATGAATAGAAACAAGAGCTGCCTGTATCTCTTAAAAGAGATCAAGTCCCTCAACAGTAACATTGCACTTGTAAGTTATTTTCATATAAACTCGTATATGTAACTATATATAGTTATTTGTACACAGTAATGGTATTTCCTAACCGCTCAGAAAATGAAAGCAATAAACAATGCCTCAAGAAACAACTGTCCAACCAGTTCAAATCACAGCATTTATGGCCAAAGTCACTTTCAGGGTCCTGGCCCAGGATTTGTAACACTCAAATGCCACCTAAAAGGACTAACAGCTCTATTTTGGATTTTATTTGGCTGAGTAAATACACTAGATTTGGACACACCACCACGGTTTTAGAAAGCAGGCTGATCTTGCCTTACCATTGATCAAATACAAGTAATGAGGACTATACAATACAGAGTATTAAAATACTTTGCTTCATCAAAGTGAAGCAAAACAAGTTTTAAAATATATGTATGAGTTAACTGCACATATTTTAGTACTCCTTAGCTTCATCTGTTCTACTTTTTAACATCAAGTGCTCTAATTCAAGTATATCCTTGAAAGAAAGCACACTTAAAGCATTTTATAACCAAGAACCAACCATCCAACATTTGACTGAGAAATGGCAAGGGACATTTTCATCTGAGCTGCACTCTGCTCTCTCATCACATTTCTTCAAAGTCCCAATGTCACAGTAACTCATCCAAGGCAGCGATGTGAATTCCTAGGTCCTGTTTACACTACATGAGGAAAGCATATTAATAATTTTCCACCGTGATTAAAACCGTGTGTCCTTCACTCCAGATCATTTCCCTATCCTGTTTACTTAAAAAATGTATTCCTCACAGAACTAAAAGCAAAAGCCCTTTCACACTGCAGCAACACTGAATTCACTCAATTTTTCATGGATCTATAGATTGCTTTGATGCATTCTCAGCTTAAGCAGAACTATACAGTCTTCAAGTGGTCACTGGATTAAGCTCTTTGCTCTCTAAACTTGAAAGTATTTTTTCTTTAAAATCTCAAGGAAGAAATTACACACCCCTGCCCTAGATAGGGAAGATGAGCCCCATGATATCTTTCTCCTACCAACAACTTCTCCCAGCACCTTCCTGCAGATGAAGAAAACTACAGAAAGCACCAGTCCATGCTGGGGGAGTGAGAAGTAGCAGGAGAACTGGAGCAGCAGCCTCGGGAGAAGGGGACCCAATTCTCATAAGCAGAGGTGTGCAGCTGGGAAGGCTGCTGCCAACAGCAGGGCTGGGCTCCTCCCTGCCCACACCTCATTCCCAAGGACTCACTCTTCAAAAAGCAGGAGAGATTTCCCCTGTTATCACTGAGAACAGTAAACATCCCCTTTTTTCTGCTGCTATGCAGACAGACAAGGCCGTTGCCAGGGCACCTAACCTAAGGGAGCTGGGAGAACCATTTCTGAAGCACACAATTGTTGCGACTCTGACATGACTGCAATTATATTGCTGGCTTTTCATCACCAGAAAGAAGGAAGAAAAAAGGGAAGAAAAAACCCCAAAACTAAAGGAAAAGCACTCCTCAACGTGGGCGTACAAAGACAGACTTAAATTAGTTTCCATGCAGTAATGTAAACTATGAACCTCCACAAAATTCTTCAAAAATGTATTATCTTGCTCCAGTAAAAGGAGGCTGCTGGGAGGAGCAGTACTGCCTGATTGTCCAGTTTTTCCAACCTCTCTGTTTCTGGGCTACTCTGTGTTCTCCCCCACCAGCACTTCTGTGCTTGTTCCCCAGACTGTGGATCCTGTGCCCACCATCCTACATGGAAAGGATGTCTCAGTGTTCCCCTTCCTTTCTCGTGGAAAGTTCTTATCTCTTGCCCCATCTGCATTCCTGGCTGCTACTTTCTTTCATGCCTCATTCTACCCCCACTGCTTCCTTCATCACTATTATTCTTACTGCTGTTTTTACTGTCATTCCCTAAGAGTCATCCTTATTTTCCACTCTTTAATTCCTTCTCCCTGTCTCTTCTTGTTTGGATTTCTGCTCCTTCCCCTGGGACTCCATCCCACCTATTCCTCTATCTCCCCTCCTCATCTCAGCCTCCTTCCCCCTTTCTATCCCTCCTAGATCGTCTGTTCTGCTGTAGCCCAGATTGGAAACCAACTCTGGGTTTGCACTCTGAGAGTTAAAATGAAGCTTCATCCAGAGAAAAAAGAGTATAACATTCCTTCTATACGCAGGTAAGAAGAAAATCTATTTTTCAGTGAAGATAAGAGAAGGAAACCTCAGGTTTTCTGATGTTCTGATTTCTGAGCATGCCAAAGGTTGTGCCCAGCTGTGCCTGGGCTGTTCCTAGAAATGCCAGAAGCTGGATGGGGTACAACATTCAGCCTGCTGGCATGTCTTCATTTCTAATGACAACGTTGCTAACTCATTTTGTTCAAATAAACAGTTATCACAAAATCATAGAATCACAGAATGAGCTGAGTTGGAAGGAACCCATGAGAACCACTGAGTCCAGCTTCCAGACCTGCACAGGACCATCTCCAAGAGCCTTCTTCCTACTTAAAAAAAAGGGTTTGCTGTGTTTCATCACTGTGATTTTATATTGTTTTATTCCAAGTGTAAACACACAGAATGGCAGCCCTCTTTAAAAGAAACCTATTGTTTTGTCTGATTCTGAGGTCACTTCCCTTATCAGTTTTCCAACGGTCTTCTAAAGTGCTGTTGACATTCACTTGGGAAAAACGACAGAAACCGGTGAGTCCTAATTTCTGAGCAAGGTCATTTGTACAAAATTTTTACAATGGATTTGCTGCATAATCATTTTGTGTTGGTGTCACTTGAAAGCCCAATAGGGTAGTCAAGGTTTGAAAGCACCAGCAGGGTCTAACACACTATCAACATTACTGTGCACAGTTTATGAGCATGGGTTATCCACCCAGGACACAGCCCTGTAAAACACTCATTCTGAAATTGCATCAAATACAGATTAGAATTATAAAAGGTCAAGACAGAAACAATGACAGAAACAAAAATGTAAATCCTCTAGAATTAATCTGTTAAAAGAAATGTCAAAAATACAGAAAGCAAATGTCCCATCACAACTGAAGTTTGTGGTGATTTTAGTATTAGATTTTTTTCATAGACATTGTGTGTAAGCAGTCTACTTTCAAGCATTAATATTCATTGAAAACACTTGCTGTGTTTTGCTTACTATAGAACTGAAACTACTACATAATGAAACTTGAGCAGCAGGCAAAAAAGCAAACAACTCCCCCCTTCCCCAAGCAAACAAAAAAATCCCTCAGGGACATTGAGGAGATGGGAAAAGAGCTTTCTTCCATTGTAATGTAGAAGATGCATTTAGAGTTAATCACAGACCATACATTACCTCCCCTCCTCTACCTTTTCATTAAGCAGCTGTCCTCATCTCCTGCATTCTGCTGCTAGTTATGATGAGGATGAATAATTCCCTTAACTCTCTTCTTCCCCAGATTAAATAATTTACAAATTTGAAAAAGAGACTCCAGTTTGCTGTGTATTCCTCAGCAGACAGGACAGGAATTCTTTCAGTACTCTTTAAAAGAAAACTGGTATTACTCATTCAAGGAGTGGAAGGAGCTCACTGAGCACTCCTCACCCCTAGACAGCACTGCAGGCAGTCGCCTATCGCTCCCCTGGGCACCTGGCTGTCACTGGTATGTACATGCCCAAAATTCAGATAAACCACTGCTGTTCACCTACATGGCAGCAATAAACAGTTATCTACTGCTGGGCAACAGAAAACTGGAAAGCCAGGAGTTGCCACAACAAAGACTTACACTGTTGGCAGGGCTCAGTTCCAACAGAAGTCCCAATGATGATTATCTGCTGTCTGAGCTAATTCACCTCGTCAAAGGAACAGTGAACGGTTTAATACATCATACGACACACACAGCACCCTAATCCTCATCCCAGGTACAGGTGTGCTCAACACAAAATGCCAGCTGGAAAACTCAGAACCAGCAAAACATGAACTTACAAACTGAAAGCAGCTCCTGACGCTGGGCTCGATGTTGCTGCCCCCGAAGGAGGCCACCTCCCCCAGCTGCCGGGGGATCTGGATGGAGTCGTGCAGCAGCAGCCCCAGCCGGCGCTGGTCACAGAAGCCAGTGGAACTTGCCACTTGTTTGAACAGGTCTGGAGGAAGGAGAAGGACACCAGAGGTCAAGGATGTGGCAAGTAGCCCAGATCTGTGTCATTTTCAAGGCTCGCAGGTGCAGTCAACAGCCTTGGAGGACATGAACACAAATATGACTTCAATCTGGCTTCTTTTCCCATTAACACAGGGGTTTTTCCTGCGAAATGTGAATCTAGTGGTAATTTTTAATAGTGCTACTGGCTTGTATCTGGAAAGAAAGGCCCCTCTAACACAGCACCCGTGTCGTTACTGATAACAGAAGCAGTGACTCCATAACACAGCTAACTAAACAGCAGGATGTTCAAGCCACAACACAGATGTTCAAAAAATAATGTTTAATGGTAATTTCATACAACATAGAGCACCTTTTCAAGTCTTAGCAATCAACATACAACTCAGAGAATCTATTTCTCTTCCAGATGAGTTAAAATGATAACCTAGAGGTCCCTGATTTTGATATATGATGATCTTTTAATACAAGAGAATTTCTAAAATAAAAGAAAAAAATCACAGTACGGCAGAACCTGCCATCCATCAGAAATTTTAATATATCAATTTTTTCCCTTCTGAAGTGAAACGTCACTTGAAACTATGTTCCATTACTGTACCATTCTAGAAAAGAATCCTTACAGGACAGAATTAATATCCCTTCATAAACTCAATTAACTATACTATGCATATATTGAGGAGGTTATAGAATTAATAATAAAAAGAAAAAACAGGTTATCATTAAATGAAATATTTATTTGGCAACATCTCTGTTGACAATACATTACCTAAATAAATTCTTACTTTTCAACAGTTTTAAAAAAGAGAGAGAGCAAAATAAGACTAGCATAAAAGAATGCTCTTTTTTTGGAGTCACTTTAATATTTCACCTAACACCAGGGATACAATTATAAAGGTGCTTTAGCACTGCTCAAGATAACTTTCCTAGCACTGCTTTCACACCTGTTTCCTTCCAAAGGAATAAAAGAACATATAGAGAAAGGATTATTTTTTAATTACATGAATTTCACTCCTGCAAAGTCTAGTTTTATAATGAATAATTCTGGGATGAATGCTTCCATCACCCCTGCAAGCCTTAAGACTTGTGCTTCAGCACAACCAACTCTGCTCTGCTGCACAAACGAGAGAAATAATTCTAAGGGGTGCAAGTCATTGCACACTTGCAGCAAGCAATGCTAATGGAACTGCACTACAACCTCAGCATGGATGGCAAAGCCAGACCACAGCATGACAGACACAATTCCTTCCTCTCCCATAGCTATTCTGCTTTCAGTTTCACCATCATTAAAACATTAATTGTCCTCAGCAAGGTTATAGGACACTTAATAGGTTATGCATTACTGTGCACACACTGCAGGACAATCTAAAATATGAATAAATGTTTTCCTTTATAGCTTTGGTAATCTTCAATGAAATATAATTTTGAAAAATATCTGTACTGAGTAATTTTCTTAAAAGATTTTCTGAATACTTTTTCTTAACACCCACATGAAACATCTAGAAATCTAAACTGTGACATTCATTGTGATTGCCCTAAAATCTGATCCAATTACACATTGTCATGCACAGACCCCACTGCTGGTACTGTCTGTTTTCTCCTTTAAGTTCTTCAGCTTGCATTAGTAGAGAATAAAATGATAACAATTGATGAAGGACAGCTATGGTATTGGGTCAAACCCTAAAGGTTGGATTTTCAGTGGTATTTTTAAGTGCATGAATGAGTGACAGCAGTTAATTCAACAAGACAGTTACTCTTGAGAACTACATTTATCAGTAGTTCTGTTCTGGATTCTAGTCTCATTGGTGAACCAACTCATTAGGTAAAACTAAGACTGCAAGCAGAATTTTTTCAAGTATTTCCTCTCTTAAAATACACAAAAATTGCACACCTTTAATATTTATTTATTAAAATTTATTTATTTAAAGATAGCAACTATATTTAAACACAATGTACATAACAAGATTGACCACAATGTGGGAATCATTTAAAAAAGTTAATATATTTGAAAATAGTGTAATGCAAGTGTCCTGTAGACATGCATTTTTGTGTCTAAAGCTGTGCTGAACCAGTGGTCTCCAAGGGGGTTCTTGTACCTCAGGGAGTGTGCAAGATAATCCAATAGGGTGCAGTAAAGAAATATTTTTTGTACAAATAATAGATTAAATTGAAAGTTTCAAGATAGTTTTTATTTAATCTTTATCACATCCTTCTTAACTTTCTCCTTTTGCTATGCTCTATAATGTAGACAATATATTGGTACAGTGGTACATGTACATAATTTATAAATAGACATACATCTATTGGAGGTGCAGGGTCAAAAATTTTTCTGCTAGGAGGGGTGTGATCAAAAATGTTTGGCAACCACAGTGCTAAATTACCTAAAACTAGAGAACAACTAACTTAAAAGTACAATGTGAAACAAATTAACACACTTTGCATCTGCAATATCTAAAATAATGTCTCTGTGTGCAATTTAAATGTTTATTCAATAAATAAACAGGAGGAATAAAACAGGAACACAAACATAAGGTAAACTCAAAATAATTACATCAACTTACATCTATATTTATCTTCCAGGTGTGCTTTACAAAGGGATACGACACCAGTTTTGAAAGATAAGACACGGATCCTTCCTGTTCGACCCCTAATGGAAAAGAAACATTGGCTGATAATACAATCCATTCATGTCATAATTTGTTTACTATAACCAAGTTCACTGCAGTACTGTACTCTTCATAAATTAAATCTCACAGAGAACACTCGTGCTGGATGGCTATTAGTTAAGTTAGAAATGAAAAATAAAACATTGCTGTGGCTTCACAGGCATAGCTGAACTACACCCACTTATGAGCAGCATCATTAACCCACTTATCAGTTCTGAAACAGTCTAGATCAGAAATAACTACTTGCTTCCTTTTTTATGAAAAAAGTGAGTAAATGGTCTTTATCCTATGCTTCCTTGAATAGGCTTCTCTATGAACTGCTGCTGAGTGATTCTCAGAGGAGATGAGGTCCCTGAGAGAGCAGCAAACCAGTCCTTTTGCCAAAGACAATATAGCTTTACTTCCACTAGAAATCCCATGTAGCAGATGTTTTTAGAAAGCCTTTGATTACTGTCTGTCAGCCATGCCTTGACTTGCCTGAAAAGGCAACAGGAAGCTAAGCACGAAAAAGCAGCCCCTGCCAGCAGTGTGCAGCAACAGAGACACTTCTAATATGTTCAGGTGAATGATAAAGCCTGCCTGGAAATCATGGCAAGGCAGGTAGGCTGTACAGTCATGCCATTAACACCTTGGTGTGGTTTCTAAGCTGCTCCTTGCAGCACTCAAACCTCTCCCGTGCAGTGCCAAGGGGCTGGGACACTCCAACCAGCCCCTGCTGCCTGTCAGCCTCCCCCTCACCCTCACTCCTGCCTTGTAACATGCCCACGCTACTACTTTTGCTTTCTAATGTGACAGCAAGAACAACATCCTTCTCTGAGCTGCAGGCAACGCAGTGACAAACCTTCACATCTTCTCTCAGTCATCTGCTTTAACTCAATTTACTTCCAGTTGCTGGTTTCCCCCCCAGATTTCTGTTTCTGATAGCATTTCAAATATGTAACATCTATTGCAAATGAAGACATACACCAAAGAGGAAGCTAATGCCTAAACCCAACATTTCTGAAGCAGAGTCTTATCAATAGCTTTGAAGCATCACCAGTAAGGCCCCCACTGGGAGTAAGATAAATCACGTAGAGGGAGGCCATAGTCATGCATCAGGCTGCACCACAGGTAAAGATGCATGTGGTCTTTTTAACCCTATGAAAGAGCTGAGGAGCCAGTGGAGCTCATTTACCCACACATTTCCCCTGCAAACCCTATAAAATGTACAGACAGAAACCTGTGGACAAAGCCAAGTTCAGCATTTGTAGCTTTTTATTAAAGAATCTTGCATTTTTCATCATGAATAAGCATTTGTAGTTTACCTATGCTTTCCACACTCTGGTCCTCTTACTCCTCTCCCTCAAATCTTTTCCAAATTAATTATCATCTGTGCCCTGAGAAACTCCTCCTGATGAATACCAGAGTCATACAAATTATACAAGAGAAGAATATAGAATAATGATTGCTCTGCAAGGCAATTAAATTGAAACTTGTACGAATCATGAGCTGTTCAGTTCACTCTCCTCTCCTCCCAAGTCAAACCAATAATTTAGCACGCTACTGCAAATGAGCATGAGTGACTGATCAATTAAAACAAATCCGAAACGTGCTGGATTTGCAGAGCTGTACCCATAATTAGATCAGTCATTGACTGTGAATTTGATTAATATCTTTACAAATGACAGTTTTCAATTATAAGAAAAGTAAAGATGCAGTACATTTAATTAAACGTCTCCGGTAGCACCGTGCACTTTGGTTGATCTCTGCCTATTAAGTTTACAATGAAAACTAAACACATGTAACCCCAAGGTCACCTCTCTTACCAGTGTAATTCAAACTTGAATTTTGGTAAAATAGCTACAAGCTTTCCTCACACATAAAACACCTCTGTGTTCCACTATGCCCTGCAATATGCAGCTCCCCAGCATACCTAGGGAATTGCCTGGAGGCAGATAATTATAATTTCTAATGTTGTATTTGCAGCATACTGCAACATAAAGAAAGCTAGACTGGACATGGCTAGTGCACATGTCACATCTAAACTGGACAGTTCAGCCTAGGAGCAGCCAGTGAAATGACCTTTAGCTCCCTCTCTGCCTCTTATGTGACTGATAAAGATTAATATCCCTAGCAAGTGTTTTGTTTTCACTAACGGGGAGCCTTTGTCTAGATGTTATTTATGGTTCATGGTAACTAAGAAGTGGATCACTGTTCTGTGAAAGCCAAAGCAGATTAAACAAATAAAACCTGGCTCTTGAATGAATATAGCTCCATTCCCTAGTACTGGTATAGCAAAAAGAAATATAATGTAATCTGGGTAATCCACTTCATAAGACACTGCAGCTGTTGTGGGGGATGTCACAAAAAACTGACTTATTGGAGGTGATCCTTCAGGAAGACATGATCTGCACAAATCTGTACTTTTTATTTGCAGGTGATCGCTAAAGCTTCACTGCTGTGACAAAGGGTGGATGGAAGAACAATGTTATGGCCCTATAACAATAGTTATGAATGTTTCCATTGACAGTTTGAACAATGGTTCAAACTATCAATGGAAATACAGCAATTGCCCCATGACCTTCCAATTCTATAAGCAAATGTTTATTCTGCCACAGCAATGAGTATGTCTGACTGAAAGGGGCTGATAAAAACCTTAAAAACACAAATAAAATACTTCCACTGACTTTTAAAAAGTTAAATTCACCAAATACAAATATAATGACTTATTCTAAAATGAGCTTACAAACAAATGTTGGAATTTGCCTATTCATAATGAGCAGTATCATTAATCCACTTAAAAGGAATGCCCATACATTTTCTTCAGGTATATTTAGTCTGTCGTGTTTGTACTGATGGGTACAGTTTTTATAATTAAGTTTTGAATTAAATATTTCTCAAATCTTCCTACAGCTAAGGGTTGTAAGCACGTTAGACAAGAGATGACCCTCTTCCATCTTTGAAAAAGTGTGATAGATTGAAAGCTATAAAAAATATTTGAAAAGGTTTGACATTCAGAGGTGTAGACAACAAGAGTTCATATGGTGCTCATTCTGTTGCTTCTTGATAATTCTTTTGAACATCTTATCAAAATAAATTAAAAAGCCATGTAAAGTCATGACCTACTGTGGACAGGTATGCAGTCACAGAACTGGCCTAAACACAAAAATCTGCTTAAAAAGTTGTTTTCCAGCTTTCTCATTGCATAGCTTAATAAATCCAGGATTGTACGCCTAACCAAGCGCTGCACTGATTCAGCTGAATGCAGCCATTAAGCCATTAGGTTTATCAGACTTTCACTTCAACTACCCTTTTTTTCAGCTCCAAGCCACCCACGCTATAATGAGGCAAACAGCTCAATACACATTTCCCCTCCCCTTCTGCTACTGGGAAAGCTTCTGGAGCTTTCCCATGTCCTGAGCTCCCCATACGTACGTGTCGTAGACATTCAGAAGCCAGTTGAGGCACATGTCCACACAAAGGGGAACGTTGACCAGGTTATTGTGCTCTTGCTCCAGTCGATCGTAAATGGTGGTCAGGCAGTTAATGATCTGCAGAATATCCATTGGCTGGTCGTTCTGTTTGAGGTTGTGCTGGTCCAAGGCATCACATGCAGCAGACAGACTCAGGAGATCCACTGTTGGAATAAAAAAGTACACAACTATAAAGGCGAAAGAGAAACAGTGGTTGTATTATCCACATCCAAAAAGTAAATAGAGCACTGTACTTGGCTTATGCGCCTGGCCAGAGGATGTAAAATGTCCTCTGAAAGTCACATGCAAGACTGGTTTCAGGACTCCTACAGATGCACTGTTATTAGCTGCAACCTTAGAGACCAGTGTGTATCTATTTCATTTTTAGCTGTAAAGTACTTATTATGCTCTTGGGTCCTATGGAAATATTACACATAAATTACTGTGCAAGTAAAAATTATGTATTTCATGCTTTATGTTCCTTCAGACAGACAGGCTAACGTTTGATTACTGCATTCACCAAATGTGCTCTCACCATAGCACAGGTTATCAGCTTTCCTGAGATGCACTGCCCATTTCTTAGAGCAGTTGTGCAATTTTAACTGAACCAAACTCCACAAGGAATATGCAAACAAATCAGAGCCNCAGAGTTTTTTGTCACAGACATTTAAAAACTTGATTTTTGTTCCAATTTAAGTCAGTTGCATTTTGAAATGCAGATGTTCAGGGCAAAACTGAACTTTCCTTTCTCAGCTCCTAACCTCTGCAAACTAACATCGCCAAGCAGCAACACACTTAGGGCACACAAAATTATGGGATGTTGGTTTACAAAGTAAGGAATAAAACCAAAGAAAATCAGAAACATGAGTTGCTTGATGACAATCTTCTGGCTGCCACAGGAAAACACTTTGTAACTCCTTGCAGTGAATTTCCAGGGTGTGAGCAATGGGGATGTTCAAGTCCCAGATGCTGTTAATCCTGCTCATACCATGAGTAGTCACAAAGTGCAGCACGATGCAATATGACGCAAGAGAGTAGCACCTGGCCCAAAATGAACTGCCCAAAATCATCCAGGAAATTCTTCAAAAAACTAGAAAATTAACTGACTCATCTGCAAGACCACTTTTTCTCTCACTGGAATAAAAAAATGTGCTTTCTTGAGTTCTGGTAAGCAGCATGTCTTCATAATGTCAAAAAACCCCAAAAACTCTTTAATGAGCAGAGGCTAAATGCAGAACACCATACAGAAGTTTTTTTAGAACTTGATCCTGTTTAAGGGCCCATTTGGCAAATTGACGCTTGAGTGTCCTATTTTACCCAGGATGAAACTGCCCCTTTGATGTCCTAGTGGGAGATGAGAAATACTTTAGCTGCCCACAGGGCTGGTTCGCAATGCTGCTTGGACAGTATGCTGGGATTTTGTAATTGCCAGAAGAATTTCAAGAGTATACATTTCATTGGAAATCAATAGGGACTTACTTCTGCTACTAACTCCCTTAAGCACTTCTGAAAATTTTGTCCTCTGGGCCTAACATACCTAGTGCTGGAGTGAATAAGGAAATCTTGGAATGCTTTCCCTATTATTACACCAAGAAATTTAACTTTGACTCCATGATTCTGTGCAGGGTTTTACTGGAGTTTTAGGTTTTTTTCACATTAGCATATAGACATTTATTAAAATAATGTATTTTGGAATATTATGTTTAAACTGCTATCATAAAAAGACAGCTATGCTAAGGTCAGTGTTATAGCCTACAAAAGCATCAGACCTGTTCCTGAGCGCCTCAGAAAGACGCTTTTCTTCTAAGAATTCATTAGTCAGATTGAAAATAGAGCACAGCCCTCAGAACACCTATAACTCCGAGCTTTAGGCTGAACTCTCAGTTCCTTTGAGATTACGAATCAACAGTAATTAAATGAACCCCTCAGGCATCTGAGTGGCAGCATAATTATATATACAGCTACTGCTAAACATGGGTCACTCCACTTTGTGAAAGCTTTTCCCGTTAATAAGCAGCATATTCTGAAAAGCCTTTCAAGCCCACTCTTCATCAACCTTCTGTCCTATCCCGAAGTTTGTAACACAAAATCATCTCCTAACAAGCAAAAAGCACTTGCCAACATGTTCTGCTTTAGAGAACCTCCTTCTGTGGGAAAAAGGAAGGCTCTGGCCTTCATCACGTTAAGATCCTCCTTCATTTTTCCCACCAAGACTTAAGAAATGTGTGTGTGGGGTCCTCTCCCAGAACACAGAACTGCTTATTTCTTTCCTAAAAGCAAATATGGAGGTCCCATGAATGCCCAACTTGCACAAGACAATCTCCACAGCCAGATATGTATTGAAGAGCTGAGTATTTGGCACCACACAGTGATTTGAAAAGCTTTACTTGAAATAAACCACACCATTTTATGCTTTGCACTTCTTGTGGGTTCTCTTTTATACTTTTCTATTTAAAATGCCAAAACTGATTCCAAAATCTGTGTGAAGAGTGGCTTCTAGCTTACTTTGAAGTCTAAGTCATTTATATAAATATTTCTTTGGCCTCTAAGGCAATAGAGAAAAGGTTAGGATGTTTTTAACTAGATGCTGCCAGATTGCAGGAAAAGTATAAACGACAACATGGAATAAGTAACCAGCTGAAGGACAGAAGTGACAACTAACAGGCAGGAGAAAGTACACTCTAGAGGTCACAAACTGAACTTAGGGAAAACTCAACATATGGCTGGTAATAAAAAGTATAAACGGTCCTCCCAGAATGCAAGATCATCTCCTCTGTAAGCTGCTGCTGTTGGCTGACACATTAAAAAATATATTTAATCTAGTCTGTATATAATTAAAGGAAAAAAGACCCCTAGCAGAAGTTCTTGAATTTTTTTTGCTGCATTTCCAGGAAAAGTTTGTGAATATATCTAATTTTATTGATATCATAATGTCCTGATGTGGTTTGCACTTGGAAGATCAGATCTTTAAAAAGTAGCAAAACAAGAAAGTCATCATGCTTTGATGTGATTATCAAAGGAATCCGTACATTTAAAAAAACCTGGTGCAATAGTTACACCTGGCATGCTCCCAACAATTTTGAAGGCTGAAATGATAAAGCCACACACTAGATAACACAACACATAAGCATTTATTTGTTAAGGACTGCTATTTCTTCTTTAGTTTTAACACCCTAGTGCCTTAATGTTCATTGGGCTGATTTATGAACTGAAAGAACTAAAGTTTAANCTGCAATTTGAAAACAGAAATGTAAAGTAAGAACTGAAAGCAGCACCTACTGCAAGTGAGATTTAGGCTTTGCGTAGGAGTCCTGAAGCCCAGCACTGCGCTCTAATTCTACTATTGCCAAAATGCAGAAAAATAATTTTGTAATGAGTTGAGGTTTTAAAAAAAAACTAATTGAACTGAGTTCACAAGTGACACAGAAATGATAGAATATACAAACACAATGATGGTGTCTCCGGGCAAAAATATCTGTGAGAACAAAGCCTGCTAACCAAATTCCTTAAATACTTCTCCTTAGATACAAGTATGAAGAATGTGCTAGAGCAATCAGTGTAAGTGCCACTGCATGTCTCTGAGAGCATCAATTCTCTGAAAATTTACCTAAATGTAACCTCAAGAGATGAACTGACTTCAGCTTGCTCAGCTGGACAGGGGAGGGAGAATACACTGAAAGGCTCATGGGTCGAAGTAAGGACAGGGAGAGATCACTCATGAGTTACCATCCCAGGCAAAACAGACCTGATTTGGGAGAAGCAACTGAATTCATTACCAACCAAATCAGAGGAGGATAATGAGTAATAAATCTTGAATCTTAAAACACATTGCCCAACTCCTCCCTTCCTCCCAGGGTCAACTTCACTCCCAAATTCTCTACCTCCTCCCCTGCAGCAGCAGCAGGGGAATGGGGGCTGCAGTCAATTCATCACATGTTGTTTCTGCTGCTGCTTTCTCCTCAGTGGGAGGATTCCTCACACTCTTCTCCTGCTCCGTGTGCAGTCTCCCACGGGAGACAGTCCTCTACAAACTGCTCCAACGCAAGTTCTTCCCACTGGCTCCAGTTCTTCACAAACTGCTCGAGAGTGGATCCCTCCCACAGGATGCAGTCCTTTGGGAACAGACAGTGCTGCCAGCAAACCTGCTCTAGCGTGGGCTCGTTGCCAAGAGTTCACAATTCCTGCCATGAGCCTGCTCTGGCACGGGTTTCACATGGGTCACAGCCTCCTTCAGGCACACACCTGCTCTGGCATGGTGTACTCCACAGGCTGCAGGTGGATATTTTTTCCACTGTGGAGCTCTATGGGCAGCAGGGGCACAGTTGCCTCACCACAGTCTTCTCCATACGCAGCAGAGGAATATCAGCTCTGGCGCCTGGAGCATCTCCTCCCCCTCCTTCTGACCTTGGTGTCTGCATCGTTGTTTCTCTCACATATTTCCCTTCCTTTTTCCCAGCTGCTGTTGTGCAACAGATTTTCTCCTGCACCCTTCTCAACTACATTATCCCACAGGCACTACCACTGCCACTGATGGACTTGGCCTTGGCCAGCAGCAAGAATGTCTTGGAGCTGGCTGGCATTTGTTCTGTCAGACATGGGGTAAATTTCTAGCAGCTTCTTAGAGAAACCACCCCAGAGACACCTGCTACCAAAACCTGGTCACATAAACCCAATACAAAAGTCCAAGATGAGTCCAGAATTATTTAATGGTAGGATTCAGTTATTGAAAAACACCTGAAGGACCACAGAGTCACAGTCAGCACAGGTTTGTGAGGCGAAATCCTGCTTAACAATTTTAATTTCCTTATCACAGAATCATTTGATTGGAAGAGATCTTCAGGATCACTGAGTGCAACCCACAACCTAATATCTCAACTAAACCATGGCACTGAGAGCTACATCCGGCCTTTTTTTAAACACACCCATGTATGGTGACTCCAGCACCTCCCCAGGCAGACTATTCCAATACTTTATGAGATAGTAACCCAGCTAGTTGACCAAAGTAAGCCATTTCATGTAATCTTTCTGGATTTCAGTAAAACTTTCAATACTGTCTCTCCTGAGATCTTTCTGGGCAAAATGTCCATCCCCCAGCTGGAAAAACACACCATGTGATGGGTGAGCAGCTGATTCACAGATGGGGCACAAAGGGTTACAGTGAACAGGGTGACATCAGAGTGGTGAGCTGTCACTTGGGGGGGCTCCACAGGGCTCCATCCTCAGCCCTGTGCTCATCAACATTTCATAAAGGACTTGAACACAGGGATACTGAGCAAGTCTGCAGGTGATACAAAGCAGGGAGGAGCTGTTGACTCTCCTCTGCAGGGAGGCCCTGCAGAGAGACCTCAACAAATGAGAGGCCAGAGGAGTCACCAACCTTGTGAAATTCAACAAGGGAAGGTGCTGGATTCTGCACCTGGAATGGGGCAACCCAGGATGTACAGACAGACTGGGGAATGGGAGGCTGGAAAGCAGCACCAGGGAAAGGGACCTGGGGGTCCTGGTGGATGGAAAATTGAATCTGAGCCAGCAGTGCCCTGGCAGCCAGGAGGGCCATGCTTATGTCCTGGGGACATCAGGCCCAGCATGGCCAGCCAGGCACGGGAGGGGATTGTCCTGCTCTGCTCTGCTCTGGGGAGGGCTCACCTCCAGTGCTGGGGCAGTTGGGGGTGCCTCAACACAAAAAAGACAAGAAGCTGTTAGAGAGCATCCAGAGGAGGGCAATGAGGATGGTGAAGGGTCTGGAGGGCAATGAGATGGTGAAGCTGTGTGAGGACGGGCTGAGGTCACTGGATTCAGCCAGGAGAAGAATGAGGGGAGACCTCACTGCAGTTACAACTTCCTCATCAGGGGAAGACAAAGGGCAGGCACTGATCTTCTCTTGCTGTGACCAGAGACAGGACCCAAGGGAAGGGTCTGAAGTTGTGTCAGGGCAGGTTTAGTTTGGATATTGGAAAAAGATTCTTCACCCAGAGGGTGACTGGGCACTGGAACAGGCTCCCCAGGGAAATGGTCACAGCACCAAGCCTGACAAGAGCTCAAGTGTCTGGACAATGCTCTAAGGCACATGGTGTGACTCTTGGGGTGTCCTGCCCAAGGCCAGGAGTTGGACTTGGATGATACTTGTGAATTCCTTCCAACTCAGAATATTCTATGATTCTAATACAGAAAAAATGGGATGCAAAGTTTGCACTATCAGCCATAAAAAGCTGTTACAAGTTACACTTATGCAGTGCCAGCTATTCAATTCCAAAAATTCTGCTTCCTTCAGTGCTGCACTGATTATGAATATTTTTCACTGCATATCACTCCAGTTTCTTTATACCATATTTCCACAGTGAGTGTGGCAGAAGTGCTGTACCATGAAAAGATGTTTATATTTCTAATCATCATAATTCCTTCTTTGTCACTGCATTCACGTTGAAATCTTTCATTATGTTCAAGACTTTTCACCTATTGTTTATTTTTTCTTTTTTTTCCCCTATTTTTTATACATTCAGAAATTAAGTCTGCTCACTTTAGTAGAATTCACCCATGCTTATAAGCTTAAAAGTAAACATGCTTAAAAATACCAAGGTTTGATACAGTTCCAGAAAGCATGTGAGCACAAATCCAACTTGAGATAAATCAACAGTTGAGACATTTGCAACTGTGTCAGAAATTTAACCCTGTAATTAAATGCCAAGTCATGGATTTTAAAATATTTTTATAATCCTCCCAATAGGACTGCTTAATAAACTGCTTGCTTTGGCAACTGACTGGCCTATCAAGAAAACTGTGAGCGTATTATTTAGCTATCAGGTTACAATAAGCTGAAAAGGAAATGTAATTCCAGTGAAAAGCAGAATAACATACAGCATTTGGGAGAATTAAAATGTTCGAACATGCACATCACTAATGTAAAGCTGATGAGAGACTTCTCAACACAGCCGAAAGCTGGGGAAAAATGAAGCTGAATGTTTACTGCGATGATCTCATTTAAAGGCAATAACCCCTCAGGGTTCAAGATTCAACTTAACAAACCATTAGCAACTCCAGCTCTGAAGCGATTATTTCACCCAAGCTCTCACTGTTCCCAACACACCACAAGTGTGTTCCTTTTGGCTGTGAAGTTGTGGCTGACACAGGACGTGGCACAGTGAAAATACCTGGCTACAGAGTGTAAAGATGAGAAATAAGTATGTTCAGTTTTATTTCTGAACTGCCGCTCTGGTTTTGTAATGATCACGCAAACCAGTGGCAGCAGGAGGTCCTTCAGGTGAGAGGTCTCCATGTACCAGGCAGGGGTATGTGTGGGAGTGTTTTTCTGCTTCTGAAATCTGTGAATAAACTTGTGTGTTGGTCATGGAGCCTTCCCGGCAGCAGGTGGGGCACAGGCAGGTACTTACGGCAGAGGGCTTTCTGCAGCCTGCGGAGTTTCATGGCAGTCCTGTACGCCGAGAACCTGACGTTGTTCAGGTCAGCTGTAGGGAGGCAATATTAGAACAAAAGATCAGCCTTACACACTAGAAATAACCAGACTCACAAAGACGTTGCTATGTTGAACTACAAGACTATACCTGTTGGTTAAAAGAGCAGAGGAGGAAAATAAATTAGTTAGAAATTTCACTGAGCCTAAAGCCTTCAAATCTTGACAATCAACCATCCAAAAAAACCTCACTAAGTCCTGAAGTGTTACTTCCTTTTGTTCAAAGGCACGGAACTAAAGAGCACTTGAAAGGACAGCATCAGTGCCTACAGCAGTGTGTCTGAATACTGCAGAGTTTTTCACACTGAAGGCACTGTGAGCGAGGTAAGACCCTGAAACTCCTCCTCGCTCACCTTATGCACCAGCCAGGCTGTGTGCAGGCAGCCCCAACAGAAAACCTCTGCCCAGGAAAAAACAGGTGACTCTCAGCTACTGCTAAAACAAAAAGCTTTTTAAAAATATCCAATTAAACTTCAGTGCTTTCCACCTCAGCAGGCCCCAGCCATGCCCAGAGATGTAGAGCCTTTCTGGAGAGAAGCCAGCCCACCCAGCCAGGTGCATTTCCAGGTCCCCACCTGCAAAATGGCAGGGAGCCAGTAGCTCTGGCAGTGTGACAGGGAATGGCACCCAGTTGGGAAGACATTGTCTGGCTCAACTTTTGCTAGAGCTGTCCTAATTCGTTTAACAAAATAAGAACATCAGCACAAGTCCCCACTGAATATTTCAACCATGGCTTGCAAAACCCCCTGGACACTGTGGGGACAAAGATGCACCAGAAGCTGGCTCCCAAGGGGCACTGCCAGCAGCTGCACTGGGAAGTGAGCAGTGGCAGGGGACACACTCATATGCTACAGGGCAGCCACCCACCACTGAAAAAACACACGCATGCTCTTGGCCCTGTCACCCACCCAACTAATTCCTGGGCACAGACACTCTTGTGCAGCCTAAGGATCATTCCCAAGAGATTGCTTGGCATATTGCAGTTTAAGGGTTTTCCAGAACAGAAATACACTGCTTGTGCCAGCCGGTTTCAGCACCTGACAACACTGCTGAATGCATTTAATTTACTGATGAAACTCATGGAGCTTGAGGAATTACTGATGGGTAAGTGTTCAGAAAATATAACTACAATGTAAATATAAAAAGAACATTAGGGGGAAAAATGTAGTGGCTCAAAATAAAGGTCCCTTTAGGTCAATAGGCTTCCTCTAAGCCTGGCAGACTCTTAGAGAAAGAATATGAAAAACAGGTAAAGACAAAACATTTCCTTGCTGGCATATGAGCTGGTGCTGTAAAGCTGTTTGAAATGTGGTAGCTTGGGTATAACCATCCCAACATCATTTATAATGCTGTAAAGGTATAGGTAGCAGAGGGAATACGGTCTCAATTACATTAATTTTAATTAAGCTGTTCTGAATGAATAATATGAGGTATGATAATTCAGTAGTTTTTGTATACCTTAATAAAAGCTGTGGAACGTTGTGCAGAATGTTTCTGAAACATGTCTTAAAGCAGAAAAGGAAGTTTCAGCTTTGTATATAATTTCTTTTTCTTTGCACAGTTGCATACACCTTTTTAATGGGCATTTCTGTGTACTGCTCCTGCCAGCTCTGTCTCTCACTGTCATCCTGACAGGTCCTTTATGTGGTGTAGAATGCATTGAAAAGTTTAAATAAAGTGACTTAATTTGTCTTAAATGGAAATTAATAAAGCAGTCTCTCACAAACACACCATGAATTCAATTACATTTTGTAGCCTTGCTGCAAATCCCTATTTGTATTCTGTAAAAGAATATTACGGCTAGCATTTGACAAAATGAAGAAGCCTTTCTTAAATTCTCCCTGAGTGTTCTGAAGAAAGCTTATCTATTTATTATTTACATTTTCAGAAATGTGAGTAAATATATATGCATTTTTCAGGCCTTGATCAAGGCAGAGAGTACAATCCGTGAAGACATTTAATCCTGGAAGTGCTACAGTTTACATCTATTTTCCTGTATATGCAATACACACTGAATTTATCACCAACCTTAACGACACTGCTGCCAAGAAGCATCTGCTCTAAATGATGAAGCAGCAATGCCAGGTGCTCATTTTGGAGCCCTCATCTCAGGTTTTGGAAAAGCAGCAGCACCACTGCTCATTTGGCTCTGCAAGCCAAGGCTGAGCTGTCACACACCTCCACGGCCACCTTCGCTGCTGTCACCAGGATTAGCCTGCACCCAGTTACTGTCCCTGTGCCAACTGCTCACCTCTGTCCTCCTTATGCCACCATCTCCATGCTCCTGATGGACAGCTGCCTTACCAGATGGTGACAGTCACTTAAGGTCACTGGATCTTAATGATTTTGCTTTTCCCCTTCCTATGCCTATGAAACTGTCAGTGGTGTCTTTCCTCCCCCAGGGCTTGCTGCTAGAACAAATGTGTTGCTCAATGAAAGAAGCCCAGGATCCTCTTAACTGGGTTCAAAACATTTTGCTTGCTGGATGAGACCCCATTTAAATGAACCACAGAACCCAAGACTGCCAGGGAATGAGTCTTGGCCCTGGGCTGGGGAGCACTGGACATAAAGCCACCCAGCAAGGGGGGGACCTTGAGTGAGAAGCACAGACACACTGCCTGGTCACATCCCAGCTGCTCCTGCTGGGAAGAGACAGAGGAGGGAGGAAGGGGGCTCAAACAGCAGCAACCTTCCAAAAGCCTATGGAAATACCAGTAGTTTCTACCTGTCTGTGTTGTGAAATTGTTTTTGCTTTTTTCATTCCTGGATCCTAACGGAAAAAAAAAAGTTGCTTTCTCCATCCCCACAGCCCACTGAAAGAGTTAGGACACATTTAACTCTGTTTCCAAAGCTTTTATCATTTTGGAGTAGGTTGAGGAGCTCAGAAACCACACAAGTTTTCCTCCAGCCCTTTCCTCCTACTCCTAGTAAGTATGTACCACCTCATTCTCTGAACGGGGTGGTCAGAGGGCTGAAAAGCCCTTGGTGTATTGTGAAACTTTTTCACATTGTTAACAATGCTCCCTTCTCGCTCAGAAGGCAACTTTGAAGCTCTGAACAAAAAAATGTAAATGCCCAAGAGCATAATCTGTTTAGGGTCTCAAACAACGATGCAGTGGAAGAGGTCACCTGGCCCCTGGAAAGGAAACACAGAAGAAAGAATCACGAGGGAGTATTTGGTGACATATTTACATCCCAGAGGAAAGAGAAATCATGACTTTCCCATCACTCAGCCATGAATGACCTCTCTGTTCAACTGAATATATATTTCTCTATTTGTTCTACCACTTTTTCTATCTTTCTTTATCTAATAACATGATAACCGTGAACAAGAACTAGTGGTTTTATTATAAATGCAGTTTTAATGAAGGGTACTTCAGACAACTCAAATCAGAATACTGTGGAAAGATGATAATTAAATTCTAACATTTCTGCATAATTCTGCATGTTGAGAGAAATCTCAAAACATAAGGGTTATGTTCTATTTCTAAAGTATTCTATAAACACCTGCAATTACATGCACTAGATCTTTTTGCTAGTGGATAATCAAGCAAAAAAACCCCACTCATTTGAGAAGTGGTCAGTGATTCAAACCACCTGCTGGAATGTCTCACTAACTACTGACAGAATCAAATAAAATCTAGTAGGTTTGGCTATTTTTTTTTTTTAATTCTCCCTTGCTAAATTCTGGATTTTACCTCGGGGTATGAGCAGTATAGAGGAAAAACATATTCTCATATTCTTGAGCTTTTACTGCATAAAATGGCTCGTAAAATAACTAAAAGCAATAAAAAATTTAAATCAGTAATTTTTCTAAAATAACCAATTTAAGAAGAGGTTTAGCATCTAGCATGAGGGGTTGTTTTTATTCTTAAGGAGTCACATCTATAACCCAGACAACAGGTTTTAAATAAGGCATTATAACTGAACTGCTTTTCACAGTGGTTCATAAACAGTCTGACCCCACCCCCCATAGCTGCAGCATCTGCTGAGAGTACTGAGTTCCATTTGATATCATCCTATCCCATTGGACAGAGTCACCTCACTGTGTTTAAAAGCACTGGGATGGGCCAGGATTCCTCCCACCGAAGGTTCTTCATACCACGTATCTCTCTCTCCCAACATAATCTGAAGGCATCTCATAAAGTCCTTTCTACCTCGAAACTACCTCTCCTCCTTACTTTAAAAAGGGGTTTCTTGTTTATAATATTGTGAATATTATTATAATCACTTTTTGAGTTAATGAGGGCAAAACACACACCCTTCACTTGGTCCTGTGGACAGCAATTATCTCACTGTCTCTGAAACGAGCAGCTTACATGTTTCAGGTAGTATAAGTAAAATTTAGCAAATTAACAACTTAATTCTTTTAAAGAAAATAGATGTCTACAGGTTAAATCCTAATCTTCACTTGGTAAGACTTACAGTGTTCTGAGGGGTTTTTTTACTCTCAGGTGCAAGGACAGAAAATGTGAACCTAGAGTGATATACCACATAACCTGAAAGCCTTACACAGGAACAGCTTGTGACATGTTCATAGACTGTTCATAAATACACTGCCTGGGGACAACCTGTTTTGGGAATTACAATGCCTTCCTAACAGATGTTAACAGTTCTTTACTGGACAGTCCTGAATAGACAGTAATTCCTCTACAGCCACTAAACTTTCCATGTTTCATCAGGCGTTAGCGCCACTCTTGCCCTTTCAAGAAGCTTCGGCTCACATTGTTTCAATACAGCTGAGATTCTCTGTCCAAGTGGTAAGAATGCTGGGTTTCCTCCTGCTGCCCAAAACCTGTAAATAATCTTTTACTGGTGCCCTACAGTGACATATATTGCCTCTTCTGGAATTGTAGTTTTAAAATGCAAATGACACAAATGCACAAAGGAAAGAAATTAATCAAGTAACACTGCTTAGTATCAGCTGAGTCTCAGCCATTGACTTTTATTATAACAATAATTAATGCTATAATCTACACTGCTTTGGTAATAAATAACAGTAAACTGTTATTCTATGTACAGCTTAACCACTCTCCATGAAATGACCCAGCACGTTGTTCTAGGCCTGTCCAACTGAGTAAAAAAGCCAACAGTGCCTCTGCAAATTAACAAGTGGGAGGTACCCAGGGCACCACAATACTACTGACTGCATCTAGATCCAGTGGCTGAATACCACAGCATGTGCCAGCATCCCTGTAATCAGACCAATTAACATGACTTTTGGGAGTTTTAGAATGGTGTCTTTTCTTCAGGCCTGCAAACACAAAAATATAAGAAAGGATTTGATGTACGTCTGGTACATCCCATTATGGAATTGGGATATGAGTGGAGTTTGCAGTCAGAAAGTTCAGAAACCTTTTATGTGCTCTGGTGAGAAGCAGTCATACTGGAAAATCCTAAAGTAAATAAATTATAAAAAAACTTCAGAAAATAATAATAAAAGGTGTCCATCTGCAAATCAAGAGCGCAGTTACCTTAACCAAAATATTCCCATACTGGTAATATTCTGCAACAGAACAGCCCTTCATTCTCTCTAGAAGAGCCTCCTTCATGCTAATACACCTTTGCTTTCATTTTCTAGGGATGCCAGGTTAACTACACCCCTTACATTCTGCCAGTTACATCTACTGTCTGTTAGGTGTGTGCTGCACATTACTCATTTACACAGAAAGATGACCTTCTCTAGACTGACTACTGGCCAAGGCTGACTGAACCCAAGCCATCCTATTTTCTGAAATGGGCTTGAAAAGGACATAAGCAACCTTTAAAGAAAGGCCATATGGATAATCTCACTGGATTGCAGTAGAACTTAAACAACTGATGTGTGCACTAGGAATGGGTCTTACTGGTGCAAAATGGAAAACAGCTGAATATGAATAAAACTTCATAATAAATGCATGGTTTAGTAGTTGCTAGTACAAACTGTAATGGCAGCCAGGGGCAGTTCAGCCTCTCCAGGCAGCACTTCAGAAAGACAAATTAAAATACACAAACCAAGGAGGATGAAGCTGGTCAGTCTTGGTCACTGGGAGTTAAGAAGCTCACACTGCTGCACAAGAGAAGCCAGCCACAAGACCAACACAGCAGCTGCTGCTGAAAGCTCAGAGATGCCTTCCAGCGTTCTCCCACCTTGTGTTAAGCAATTCTGACATTCCTTTCATGTAATCCATACACAACTGCCCCCCATCCTCTAAGTTAAATGGAGAGCTGTCACCAGTGCACTGTAGCCTGCAAGGATGAGGGTGGTTTTCACCCTCTTGTCTTGCCTTGGTGAATTAGGATTGATAAACAACATTTCTGACTGCATCCTGCTACTGCAATTACTGTTCATGGTGACACTAATGCACCTTGAGGACACTTGTACTGACATGACATGACATAGGAAGGCTGGAGGAGGGGGACACTAACAGTATGGCATGACAAGCCAAGTCCTCCTGGGCCATCACAGCAAAGGCTGGAGTCTTTCTCAGCTTAAAGACAAAATACCACTATTCAGAACTAAGCTGTCTGACATTAAATGTTCACTCTCAGAAGATAATCTAAAAAATTGAGCAAACTCAGACCACTTTATGATTCTTGTTCCTTCCGTTTGTCCTCTCATGCAAAGGTCCTTGGTCCCAAAGACAGTGAAACAACACAAATTCCCTCTTCAGTGATGCCCTGGAGTCATCATGAAGGATGAAAAAATTTGTAAGGGGGATGTAAAAGAACAGTGTAAAACCAGCAAATCTGCTGCAGAAGAACTAATTTTGGAAAGAAAAGCAGCTGGAGCAGTTCTTGATTCTTTGAAGACTTTTCAGAAGGAAGTTAGAATAAAATAGGAGTGGTTCATAA
>VZUA01015986.1:1073-11276 GCA_013401035.1 Horornis vulcanius
TAGATCTCAGGGCATCAAGCAAAGGACTCCTGTTACGGCTCACTGCCTGTGAAATGTTGATTTGAGGGACAGACCTCATATCACATCAATAGTCTATGGCTGAAAAAGGGATAGAATTCAATTCTCCCATGTCTTCAGTGTAAGTTCTCACTTTCTTTCTATTTCTTTCCCTTATTATTGACTGGAGAGCAGATGCAAAAATTATCTCACCTGGAAGAGAAGACATAGGTGTTTTTCTGTTCTCCCTGGATAATTTAATTGATGGTTCTCACATACAAAACATATGAATGTGCAGGGAAGCAGACACCTTCTCATCTTACACTTTTCTAATCATCACCGGCTCTTTTTTCACTTACTTCAATGCCTTAATCAATTGACTATAGAGTCAGTCCCTACTTGCTTGTTCTTTTACCTGCACAATTCTTAAATTTTTTCTTGTATGTTGGCTTATTTCAACAGAGGCTTCAGAAAATGAATTACGGAGCAGCTCTCTTTTGAACTGAGGTGAGTTGCTCAGGGGTTAGAATATTTCCTGCAAGATAAGATTTATGAATTCAAAGTGCCTTTGAAGTGCTACAACCACTTCATAGGTGTTGCTTTTTCCAAAAGCATGTGCATTCCCATAATCGCCAGATACTAGCTGTGAGAAGAGTTTCTCTGCTGGGACATAAAGCATACAGCAGGGTAGTGAAGCTGAGTTTGTGTGTGATACAGGCTTTTTAGGCACATAGTATTTTGTATCATAGATCCACAGAAAAAATTAGGTCAGAAGGTAATCCCCCAGTCCATCTCCCCACTCAGGGCAGGGCCAACTTCCAAGGTTAGGTCACCTTTCTCAGGGCCTTGTACATGTGAGTACTTTGGATCTCAAAAAAAGGAGAACTCACTATTCTCAGGGCCCTTCATCCAGTGCTCCACTACCCTTATTGAAATGTCCCTTTCTGAAGTATATGATCATTTCACTGCATTTTGTCCTTATATTATGCATCTCTGAGAATTGCCCTCTATGATACATTTTAGGCAGTGGAGGACAGACCTCTTTATGCCTTTTTTCTCCAGCTAAATAATTCCAGTTCCTTTAGCTTCTCTCTTCTATGCTTTAGAGCCATTATCCTCTCTTTGGCTCTCCAGATAGCTCTCTCTGGTTTGCTTTGTATGAAAGGTTCCCAAACCATACAGAATATTCTAGATAAGAGCTAATGAGTGATAAGTAAAAGGAAATAAACCCTTCCTTTGACTTGCTTGTTTTCCTGCTCCAATAATAATCCACTTATTCATGTTCAACTTGTCCACTGTGATCCTCCAGAATATTTTCTGTGGAGCTGCTATCTAATCAGACAGGTCCCAGCCTCTGTTGCTGCATGAAGTTATTCCATCTTAGGTGGACTTTGTGGTTGCCTTTATTCAGCATTTTGTTCATATGCCTGGTTCATTTCTCCACACTTTTGTTTTGGACCCTGCCTTCTAGTGTGTCAGCAACTTCCTCCAGTTTGGTGTCATTCGTGAGGGTGCTAAGGGTGCCTTTCTTCACATCACTCGGGTTGCTGTTAGATATACTGCCCACCCACCTCTGCTCTGCACCACTGAATACAACCCTTCAAGCACAACAGTTCTTCCCACTAACCTCTGTCCATCCATCTCCTCACGTCTCCTCAGCTGAGGACACTCTGAAAGAATATTTCCAAAGTCTTATGGAAAGCAAGGTAAATTTACTGTTCTCCCCTTATCAAATCTTTCATCACAGGTGGCAATCAGGCTGAACAAACATAATTTTCCTTTGGTAATTCTGTGCAGATTCTTTCCAATCATTTCATACCCTTCATGCATCAGGGAAAGCAGTTACTACAAGCTGTTACTTATCATGTCCTATACTGCATCCACCTTCTAAAAAAATAAAAAAACTCCTGTGGAAACATTAGTAACTTCTTTCCAGTATCTAAGGCAGTGATTTTATTGTGTTAGAATGTTAACATAATTAAATTTCCACATGTGCAGTGAGGAGAATAACAATGTTGGGTATTTACTTTCAATCTTGATGATTGTGTGTAATGTACAGTATTAAAAGGGTTAATAAGCAGGCTTTGTGCTGTTTCTCATTAGGATGAGTTTTCAGGCTTAAAGGCTATCTCATATCATATGTATACTGCCACATATGTAATTTGTTGGGTAGGACTGGTTACATTGTGGAGATGGCATAGAAATTCCTAACGATCTTTCCTGCCCATAATAGCTTTCCAGAAGACAGAACATAATGCTGCCCATGCACGTTAAATCTTTGGATGAGCTAATATGAAATACTTCTGCTGTTCTAATTTCCTCTTGTGTGTTTTTTTTTTTTCCTGGCTCAGACTCAGTGACCTAATTCCTTTCTTCATTCTGTTCAAGGTTTTTGATTTTTTCCGAGCAAGTCACATTGAACTCTCCTCCACTGTGGAAATTGTGCCTTTATTTCTGTTTTGTATTAGCATACTATTTCTATTTTGTATTGCACAGTTGCCCTGACTGCCCTGTTGCTCCTCTGTCTCCAGACCTGAGGGTGGATACTAATAACTGTATCATGGCATCTCCAAAAATGGTGACCAAGGCATCCTAGTGGATGTAGTTCTTGTCCACTGAGGAATTATTGCAAGCCCAAAGGATGATCTTGTAGAGTTTACATTAAAAAAATCCCATTTAAAATGTAGCACCTAAAAGAAAGTTGTTCGCTTTCCTAGGCTGTTGTCTGGAAAGACGAACCAGTCAGTGTTTCTTTATCTTGCCTTTGAAAACTACATGAAGTTTTGTTCAAAACCCTTTTTCACAAGTTATGTATGGTGCTACATTTAGCTAAACAAAATATACAAACTAAAAGCTCCTTAGTTTTCATAACTGTGAAATCCTCAAGCTAGTATATGCACGTCTCCCAGCTAGACTGAGGCATGCTTAGGCCAGTTCAAAGGCATGTAGAGAGCAGACCCAGCAGTTTCTCTGTCTTTGATTCTGATTCAAATGCACTTTTCTCATTCCTGTGCATAAAGGAGGTTGACAAAAGGACACCCTTTGTTTTTTTAGTTTCACTCAGTAGCACTTCTACACATTTTTTTTTAATGTTTCTTAGTGGTTTCTTAGTTCCTTAGGGCTACCTTAATAAATATCTGCTTTCAGACTCAGACTTTTTATTGTAAGCAGATTTTGTGCTTTTGCAAAATAAACTCCATGGCACCACTCAAAGGCTTAGTGTACTAAACATGACATAGATTGTTTTAAACAATCTTCCTGTCTTGACATGAATTGGTATGAGCACTGTTTATCTGGTGAGAGAGAGGATTTCTCCAGTCAAGAAATAAAAACACCCAAAATTATGAACCTGGGTTTGGAGCTTTAGCCTAGGAATTAAATTCAACTTTTCCATTGAAGTGATATAGAAATGAATTTCTGTAACTTTGGTTGCAAGTTATACATATGAGAAACTGTTTGCTTGATCTATGTCTTTGTGTAGACAGTACAATTTCTTGAGCTGAAGGAGTCTGTATATTTGGACACTGTGAGAGGCTGAGTTCTCCAGTAAAAGGTCAGATTTTCCCCATGCCTGGAGACATAAAAGAACAACTAAGCTGCCTTTCACAAGTGTTTTACTACTTTTAATTCTCAAGCCTTCCTGTCAATCTAACTGATATTTCATGGCTCTGCTTCTTCAGTCAGTCTTCCTTGCACTCCTTGTCAGCACAGTCTTAGAGTTTTCTTACGTGCTCGTGTGTATTTGTACACATTTTAAGAAGAGCAGAGACCCCCTGGTTTGTCACCAAGACAGCACTGAGGAACTCCTGCACCACTTTAATTTTGGGAACTTTTTAAAAAGAGGGTGGCAGAGACGTTCCTGTCTCCTAGGTATTTTCTTCAGATCACTGTACTATTCCTTTTACTGCTGGTGTTACAAAATACTGTAGAAAAGGTATTTTTCATTAAAGGTAAAATCCAGGAACACATGCAACTTTCTGGTTTTGCTTTGCTTCTGAATGATAAAACCAGAGTATGTATTAAAAGGCTTCTCACATTACTTGCCAAACAAAAGCAACTAAATTTCTGGCTTCTATAAAAAGGAAAAAGAAAGTCTTTAGATGAAAGAGTTATATGCACCTCACTCATAAAAACTTTTTTTTTTTTTTTTTTTGAATGGTTGGAATTATTTTTCTTTTGGTTGAACTCTTGGAAAAGTGCAATTTCATTTCAAGATATTTTGGTTCGTATCACAGGGTTAATTTTATTAAGCAATAAGACCAGACAGGGCTTGAATTATTGTGCAACAATTTATGCTTAGGTGCATTCTCAGGCATGAGCCTGCAGGCTGAGTGCTGTCAAGTCCCAGAGTACTTCACATAAATTATGTTGTAGTTAAAAAAAATACAAAACAAACCCCCAAAAACCAAAGCAGAACTAAGAAAAAATGCTGGAAGGCTCAGTGCTATTACCTCAGGCTCAGGTTATCACCTTAGAGCCCAGCCAGCCTCTGTCCTTGGCTGTTGGAATTGCAGGGAAGAGTTCAGCATCTACTCCTGTGGGGCGTTTTGGGGAAGGCTCCCCCTGTCCCTGCTCCAGGGGTGGGTAGGTGAGTAGGCATGCTGCTGCTCTGCCAAGCCTTTGCCCTGCCCAGGACACCTCTCCAGGGTCTCTGGCACCCAAGATGCAGGGAGAATGAGGCCTAAAAAAAACATTGAATCATGAACTTTGCTTGTGGGTGAATGCTGGCATACCTGAGATTACTACAGCTGGGGTTCAAAAAGCACATAGGGAAATACAGGAGAGCTGGTAGCCAATACACTTGGCCAAGGGGATCCAGTTATTGAATGAATTCCCATAATAGTTACCTGAATTTTTAACTAAAGTTTGCTTAAGCTTGCATCTCACTGTTAAACTAAATCCTCTATCTAGTGAAGGACACAAACCTTCTTTGGAGAAAAACCTTTTCATGACAAGATTGTCACTCACAACTTTGATTACTTTGTTTACCCACTCTGAAAAAAATGGTCTGAAAACCACCTACAGCAAACAGCTCAACCAAACTGAAACACAGAAAATATAAAAGCAACAATGAAAAAATAAATACTCCTCAGGAAACAAAGTTAAATCATCTCTGGAACAGTATTTTAATGGAAAATGAAAAGGACAGGCTGTTTCTAAGGTCAAGAAAAGTTTTAACATCTCCTCTGATTAATATTTTTAGTTTTGAAGGTACTAAAGTATTATTACCTGGGGAACAGTAAGCAATATATTAATAAAAAGATAGCTCTTGGATGTAAAGCAGAAAGAGAGAAGATAGAAAATATTGAGTGTGAAGGCTGTGATGATTTTTGGAACTTCAGATGATATTTGCCATCAACTTGAGAAGTGAGCAAGAAACAAGGACATTTGTGCTGTGCATAAAATGTGCAAAAAGCTGTTCCCTTAATGGGCATGGAAACACAGCAGGAAAACCAGTGACATGGTAGCACTGAAACAAATGGACAACAAGGCGTATAATTATTTTGAATAACTATTTTGGATTGGATTTTTTGGGGCTTAGGCTGTTTATTTTTTTGGTGGAGAAGGAAAAGGGGAGGACAACACATCAGCAAAAGATTAGCCTGTACCTCATAATTTGAGTTAAAGATTCTATTTTTGGAGCAGGGTTAACATACTTGAGCTAAAACCTCTAAAATCTCAGCTGAGTGCCCTATGCAGAGTATTTTGGCTGTTGAACTCTTGAAACTCTTGAACCCTTGACAATTTGAACTCCAACAATATTTCCGGCTGAAAATTTAATCCAAGCTAACAAGTTTCCATAAAGAGATTGGTTTCAAAGAACAAGATTTCTAGTAAATTTCAAGTCTTAAATGTAATTCTTAGAGAACCTTCACCCTAACTCAGACAGAAAGCAGATACAATAAGCAGTATTGGCATTGTCTGGAAGAGCCAATAACTCTTGTGCTACCAGACTAGCAAAGACTGAGCAGCCGAGGGAGAGCAGAAGAGAGCTTCCCCTTCACTCTCTTGGTCCTGCCCTCCTTGTAACTGTGGCTGGTTCTCACACAACATCACAGTCTGCTCATACAGCTAACTGCGCTTCCTCAAACCTCACAAGGTGCTGAGTCCAACATGTAATAGATGACTACACTTAAGACCAAATGCAGCCCTCACAGCAAGGTTGTATCTGTGGCGTGTACATGCTCCTGACTTCATAGGCAACAATGAAAAATCTGGGGTTTCTTTTTTCCCCCCTATTTCAGATTGATGGTTTTCAGTGAGGCTCTCTTTATAGTTGTCTGTACATTTTTGAAAATCCCTTCCCTGAAGCTCTTATTTGTCCATTTCCTATCTTTATGCTCTTTTCCTCCTTTGTATAAATGTAATCCAATGTGTTTGCTGAGCTGCTTGAAGAGAGCACTGACTGCTGGCAGCTTCAATGGTACTTCACTATATCTTCAGTGTTGTGGCTAGGAATTTGGTCACCACAGAGCACAATTCAGAGCTGATGCCAGTCACTAGTGACCATAAACCCCTTGATCTATTTGTCATTGCTGTGAATTGCAGTTTACAACTCATGGTTTCTTTTGTGAGGGAATAGAGCAATGGGTGAATAAAAGAGAAGCAGGTGGTCCTCTGTGGTGTTCCTCATTGTTTCCTGTTACGTTCCTACAAACCCGAATGCATGTTTTTATCAGTGCAATTTCAGTAATGATTTTTGTTCCTAGGGAGTAGCACTCAGCATGAGAAATGGGGAACATTGTATTCCGTTCCTGGCTCCACAGTGGACTCTGGATCGAATGCAGGGAATTCCTAAAAATACCCCTTGCCCTTCTGGGAAGTGGTTTGAGATGTACAGTTGAAAACTGCCACTAAAGAACTAGGTATTATATTTAATAGTTTTTGCAGGTGGATATTTTCCAAGTGTTTCAATTTCGCCTGCCCTCCCCCCAAAATATACACAGAGAGGGCAGAAAGGGAGTGAGAACAAAAGAGAAAGAAATCTGCTGTAGCACAAAGGTTGCTCTGGAAATGAACAAAAGCTACTGCCCCTCAGTGAGCATTCTTGGTTTAGTCATGCCAAATCCATTCCTAATGCAAACCCGTTGCCTAGGGATGCTGTTAGGTGCTATGGACACGGTATATCTGCCAATCCCGAAGACTTTATTATTTATATAACTGTATAATTTGTTGCAATCGGCTGAAGAAGAAAAATTGAGAGGAAACATTTTCCAGTGACCTATTTATAACAACTTTAAGCTGCAGAAGATGTGGGGCCTAATGGTTCCTCCTTTAAAAACACATTGTTTCAGAGTGGACTGTAATCTCTATTTCCTTGATTGATAAGGTCATAATGCCTGGGAAAGAGAGGAATGGATGAGCCAATTAGAAATAAAGACCCCAGACAAGGTCAAAATGGTGGAGCACTTCACTATATTTCTTGAATGATGTTGTGTATTAAATGTCATATGCAATCTTTGTCATGAAAATGAAGTAACAAGCCACTAGTATGACCCTTTCACTTGAATGATAGTCTTGTCACTTTTTCTAATGCTCTTTTGGCAGGACTTAAATTGAGGGACAACACTGTAAGATATTTAAATAATACAATATATTTAGGAAATAGAGGGAAAATGAGAAAATGGGGGAAACAACAACAACAAAAAAAATCCCTGTTACATACTTGCTTTTGAAACTTGGCTTCTTAAAATGTATTTCAAACAAGTATAAGCTGGATACTAAGAGTTCAATACACTCTGGTTTCAGTATTGTTTTGTTAAGACGCTTTTTACTTTGGCTTTTGACTGCCCTCAGTCCACCCAGAAGTAGCAACAGTTTTATGGTGTTTGTCGCAGTATAAGCAGATAGTTTAATTAGCGAGACAAAGGAAACACCTACTGAAAGGAAAGAAATTTGACAATTTTTCTAGAAACATTGCTTCCCAGTCGAGATACAGAGCCTTTTATAGTGCTTGACACTATCGTTTAACATGTATTTCTGTATCATTACTGCTTCAGTCTTTCAATCAATAAATCTTAAACTTTCTACAGAAGATTCAGCTTGGTCATCAGTTCTATGCCCAGTACCTCTCTCTTCTGGCAGCTCTTTACACTGCCATGTTCCTCTTGATCTTCGTCAGCTGTATCCCCTGCTTTTAAAATTTCCCAGCATGAAAAGTTTTCTGGTCATTGAAGGGCATATCTGGAGAAGGATATTAGGAAATTGCTACTCTACTGTTACCCTTTCCTGGCAAACATTCTGCTCTTTTCAGTGGGTGCACTTATTGGCAGAGCTGCTAAGAAAAATAATTTGAAAATCTTCTGCTGGAAAGATTTCTCAGACTTACCAAAGCCCCAGTGAAACTTGTTTTATTTATGCATATAAGAAAACCAGGAAGCACAGGACAGAAGCTCATGCATTGTAATAAATTACTCAGCTTGGGTTATCTACTGGAGCATCATGTTTCTACCTCACCCTTCCCACAAACAATCCACTGATACTTGGGACGGAATCATGAAATAAATAAAATAGTTTTGCAAATTTAACCCATGATGTTATTGCTTTTTCTGCATGCTTGCAGTATGCTTAGTGTTGGGCATGGTTTAACTTACATAGAAATGGAAAAACAACCCTCTTTTGGTTGAGCAGAGTTACAGAAAATTGCTATCTGGACAAAAGCAATTTGTCTCTGACTGTACTGGCAGATAACCCACTGTGGCACTGGCTTGGTGCCATCAGAGACAAGGTCACAGTGATCATGTCCAGTCTGCAGAGCAGGAAAGCACTTGTCCTGCAGTCCTATCCCTAACACTCTAGACTGGGAATTGGTTGTACAATTTAAAATTCCCCTTCTTGCCTCATGATTCCCCTTTTTCTTAGCCTGAAAGTGTAAGCATGGCAGGATGGGATTTCACACCTTGGCACTTATCTCAGCGTGGAGTAAGGAAGAACACCAATCAGAGCTGAGAGCTGTGACCTGGGAAGCTCTCCTTAGCCTCTTCTTAAGCATGCATTGCAGACGTATCTCCATTTAGCAAATACTGTATTGTATTTTTGGAAAATACTCTAGGATGAGATTAGGGATTGTTCATTCCCTTTTTTATTTCCAGACCCTTGGTTTTTCTGTTGCTTGTCAAAATAGCAGAGGTCTAACTCAGCCCCTTATAAGCAAAGTAGAAAAGTCCGACTCAAAGAAGAGCAGAAAGACAAAGTAAGCTCTGTTTTGAGCAAGCTATATATGCCACTATGTAGGAAAGATAATGAGAAATTTAAAGGCCTAAATTGTGAATAATGAAAACCTAACTTGTTCCACATACAGCATATTTATAGATTTTTAGCAGAAGACTGGAAGTGACTGAATGGAAAACTTCATGTAATGTGCCCCACCTCTTACCCAGTTTCACTCCTCTGAGCTTTACTTTTTTTAACCCCTTTCCTGTGAGAGGAACACATGAATCTTTACCTCCTTCCCTGGCCTTCTCAAAGTTCTTAGATACATCCCCAACTACAAGGCCACCTGCATTGCCTCTCACTTTCCTTCTTTCTTTCTTTCTCATTGTCCCATGTTTAACAGAAAGATTGATTAGCAGTCTAGGAATGCATCTTTTGTCTCTCTAAAGATAAAAGCACTATCTCTAATAGATCAGCATTGCTACTTATTTTCTGGATGCACAGACGTCAGACTAGACAATGTGCTGGACTCGTGTTTCCGCACCAATGAAGTTGGACCTACAACTAAACAGGATAGAAATAAATCATATTTTCTCCCTTTAGAGGTCTTTTCTTACCTTGACTTTGTCTTATGCACATTTTAAAGTGTTGCAGTAACAACATCTCAGTTATTCTTCCCCTCCAACAAGGACAACCAATAACATCTTTTATATCATCTGAAAGACTGGCAAACAGGGGTTTTGCATATAAAAATTCTCTGAAAGNGCTGAAATCTTTGTTCACAAATCTAGGGCTTATTTTAGGTTTAGTCTTGTACAAGACTGTGTCAGCTTCTTTGGCCCACTGGAGCACTTTTATTGTTTTTATTTTTCCAAGCTCATGTTGCCAGAGTAAGCTCAAAAAAAAGTCTTGTCAGACAGGATTTATTCCCTCATACAGCACAGAGGAAACCAATTCTGCTTTCTGCACACCTTCTTCATTCCTTCATCTCCACCAGCAGCTATGGAGACCTGCCAACTGCAGACTGAAAGGGACTCTTTCACCCAGTAGCTC
>VZUA01015987.1:0-11711 GCA_013401035.1 Horornis vulcanius
TTGACTCTATGTACAGTCTTTTTCTTACGCTTCTCTTATTAATTTCTGCACCTACGATGTTGTATCTTCTATTCATTTTGAACCACTTTCAGAATACTCATGTTTTCTCAAAATTTAAAAGCAATTTTTAACAAAAGAATAATACTGCTTTTAAGTGTAATGTTGCTCAAGTCTTAACGCTTTTGTTTGCTTTTACCATAACATAGGTAACTCAACTGAAAGAATTAACATGAAAGTAGCTTCTCTTCAGAAAAGTTACGTGGTTATTTTTTCTTGATTAGGGCCATCTGAGTTGGAAATGAACATAGGAGGACCTCAGTATAGCCAACAGCAGGCACCTCCAAATCAGACTGCACCATGGCCAGACAGCATCTTGCCTATAGAACAGGCAACTTTCAGTAATCAGAACAGGTGAGTCTTGTGTCACATCAGAACACAGAAAGATTTTGCAGACCTGTAATTTTTACACCTCATGGAAACAAAGTTCTACATAAAACATTCACCAAATGTGCATCAGTTTAATTTTTGTATTATTTTGTGCTCATTAAATCTATGTGTGTTACAATAATATTTATAAATGCTCTCTTTGCCATGTAATGTGTTGAGTGAATTGAAAGTTCTGTATCACAGTGGATGCTTGCCAGCACTTGAGGTATAGTTGCACCCTTTTCCACCTCTGGAGCATTAATGTGGGCATGATTCTGTCTGATTTTGATGTTCTTATTGTTAACAATTACGGTTAACACTAAATGTGGAAGAGTGCCAATAGTACTACCCATGACTACGTTATCATAATATCTGTCCCTTCCTGCAGCGGGGTAGCATTTTCAGTGATGTAGGACATGGTTAATTATGTTTTGTTTGGGTTTTTTTAATTGACCTAAATTCTGTAAAAGAGGGGGAAGGAAAGATGAAGTGAAAGGAAGGCTGCCTCCTCCCTGAAGTTAGCTCCTCCTCAGGTAATCAGAACTGCAGTTTGGTCACAATTCATTAACTCATATGTATTAATAACTTCATTCATCTTCAAGACTTTTAAATGGTGGCACAACTCTTATAAGCAGCTTACACTTCTTAAGAAAGAGCCATGTCTTCCCCAAAAGGTTTGCAGCTTACTTTAGAGAGACTGTATATGTATGGAATGTCTAAGGAATGCAAAATGGACAAGCAAGTGCAAAATGTTGAAATATTTTCAATTGTGTAAGTAATAAATTGGAGAATCACTGAAAAGAAAATGAAGTGGATATATTTGGAAAAAAAAGTATGTTTGAAAAAATGTTAATCTTCTGACTACGTTCTCTTAGTTTTCATAAGGATGTCTGAAAATATTGTCCATAAATGTATGTGTGGCATTTTCTTTGTTATGTTCCATGCTTTTCGAGATGTTTCCTGGTGTTTCCCTCAGTTAGCATATCCACATGCAAAATGCACTTTTGTATAACTGGATTATTCACTTTAAAAATTACACCTTAAAAGAAAATACAGGGTCATGTCTGGTCAGCAAGCCAGGCAGTTACTTCTTCCATTTTTTTTTACCTTTGCATTTCTCATAATTTCCTTATAGCTGAAGATGGTGGAAAAAATTCCTGTTGCATTGCATCTGAAAGTAACAATATTTTGATCATTTACACCCCAACCAGAGATGATTAATTGGTTGATGCTGCCATTTCTTGCTTTATTAATCCCCAAGACTGGTATTTTTATAATCTGATTATTGCTGTGTATTAAATGAGTAAAAATAATTCTTAAATTAAAAATTAAAATTGCCATTGGGGTATATAAATGAAATAGAGAAATTGTAAGTAGTTATCATTTTTTAATATACAGAATTTGACAAATGTTTTAGGTTTTTTTATCATGTGTGTTCACGCTCATTTGCAATTTCAAGGAAGGTTTTTTTGCTAGCCTCATCAATTGTTTTTCCATTTAATGGATCCCTTCTTATAAGTTATCTTTAGAGTTTGTAAGCAATTTGAATCAAAGGATTTTTTTTTGCTCTTCCCTTTTGCTGATTTATAATTTCATCTATGAGAGTTAAAGAAATTTCTCTACATATGAGTTTGATTAATACATTGCAATGATTTAAAGGGGTGTCGTAGATACTTCCCTTTTTTTTACTGTCTTGGATCCAGTTAAAAAGAATATATTTTTATTAGTTTTCCTGCTTGCCATCCTTTGAGTTCATTCAGTGTGTAGCCTGATGATGCAGCTCTCCTGCTTAGCTTTGACATAGAGATTAGACTTCCATGGCAACCATATATCTCATTATGGAAATTAAATACACAAACATGTTTCTTTGTTTTTTCTAAACAGACATGTAAAAAGGGTTCACATATAGTCCTTTTCCTCCTTCCATGGGTGACAGCTTTTGTTGTCTCTGAATAATTATCTGGGATGGGATTCTTCCACGATGTGCATATTGTAGCTGCCCTTGCCTGCAGAATGCTTCACTCTTTATATTTTCTACTGCAGTTTTGTGGTAGCGTGTTTGAAGCAGGGCAGGTGTGTGAACTGCAGAACAAAAACATGTCATTTGGCTGCAGATAAGGTGTTACTTCAGATTTAGTTGGTTTCTTAGGAAGTTTTGTCCTTCAGGTTTATAATAAACCTTTATTCTGCCTTTGTAACTGCGAATGTGCTTCGCATACAAATTCAGGGGTGAGGTAAGCAGGATTTATAGAGCCATCACATGCTGCCTGACAGTATCCAAATTCTTGCTGATGTCCTTCCAAGGCACATAACCAAGTGTATAAACTGGTACCCAAGTTTGCATTTGGGGTGAGCTGATGCAGTGTTTTGCTGCAAACAAAAAGGGGAATGTCTTTTTCTCCCTGCTCCCTCTTGCTTCTGCTCAGCTCTTCCAGATGTTCAGTTTGTGCAAGCTCAGACAATCCGTGGACCCATCTGTGACCTCTGACTTGTTTTGCCTGATAGAAACCAACTAAAGGGAGAATCTATGGAAATGAGTACTACTTGTGATAGTATACTTGACCTGACATGAGGCATTCAAAGTTACAACTAGTTTTTTTAAAAAAAAAAAACAGTTACTTAGCCTTCTGTCTTCAATGACTGTATTCTATACCATCTTCTCTTTTCCTCTGCTGACCCTGTAATTATGCTGTCAGCACTTGGACTACCTTTGGTGGGCTTTCTTGCTTGTCAGATATACCATGCTTGTAGGGTCTTGGCAGGCATTAATCACACTGTTCAGTTACTTCTTTGGGTAGCATAACTTCAATCCAGATAAACTTTCTAAACAAAACTGGCAGTGATTAAATTAATTTCTGTCTCCACTTGTTAGTTCCATTTGAGTACTAATCCTCTGATATTAGTTCATGTTTTCCAGCAGCTGTTTACCAACCCTGTGTTCATGTTTTCACAGGCAACCGTTTGGCAGCTCACCAGATGATCTCTTGTGTAATCATCCTTCATCAGAGTCACCAAGTGATGAGGGTGCTCTCCTGGATCAGCTTTACATGGCATTAAGGAATTTTGATGGTTTAGAAGAAATCGACAGGGCTCTAGGAATACCAGAACTAGTGAGCCAGGTATATTGGACATGGTATTTTGCATGCATTAGATATTGTTTTTATAAGATATGTTGTTGAGGTGGAGTTGAAAAAGGGGATTATAAAACACTTCTTGCAAGCTAGGATGGTGGAAGTCCATTTAATGGCTCCGAGTCACCTGAAAACCTTCCCTCAGCCCCTGGTGTAGTTTTCCTTCCTCTCCCCTGCCACCGTTACCTAGATCTCCTTCTTCTGACCTGCTTTATGCAACTAATCTGACCAAAAGAAAAATAGAGTGGTCAGAGGAACAACTGTAGGGGAACAAAGGTGAGATCATGGCCAGCAACAGAGTATAGGAAAGAGGAAGACAAGAGCATGAAGACCTAGGAGCAGAAGAGCAGGATCAAGAGTTTAGTGTGATGGGGGCAACAAGCTTTTGGATTAGGAAACCTGAGATGTGTAAATTCACCCATGGTTTTTCATTAGTTAATTAATGTGTGTTAAGGGATGAGTTTTATATGAGGCAGTTGATTTCATTCCAAGCACTTGAACTATAATTTTTTTTTCTAAATTATGATCATGCTTGCTGCACTTTGTTCTATGCTTTTCCATCCATTCTTCCCCGCAGTTACTTTTGTTGGGTCTTCCATGTGGTTCTTGCCTGTTTCAGTCTTATATGGTGCAAAAAAATGTGGTAAAAATAAAAGTTTTTTGAGAAAAAGTTAGTTCCTAACATTTCTAGCATCAGAATTTTATTTCCAAAATCAGTGTATGTCTGTATAATGACATAATATTCTCAGAGGAGCCTGCAATACCCCTTTCATTCCCCAGCACTCATCAGCACCCTGAGCATAACTTCTGAACTAGCTCTGCATTTTAGATATGAAATAGGACCAAGGAAATTCTGCTTTGAACATGAGAAAGCTATCTCTAAGCCCATTTGGTACAACACAGAATTCAGTGAGGTGTAGAGCTAGAGATACAATTTATTGGTGAACTTCAATTTTGCGGTATGAAACTTTCATGCAATATTATATAGGTTTTGGAATGCACCACCAAAAATTATGAGTAATGGTTTATTTCAAACAGAGCAGTAAATATGTTTCTATTTAATTAATAATTCAGTGGAAACAGTTAAAGGATCTTGCAGATAAGAGGACTGCTTCATTTTAAAACATGTTTTTTGAAATAGCCTTCGAACATTTTACAGCAGCTTAAAGACTTTCTTTCATGAGGGCACTGAAATTTAGATTAACTTCATTTTCAAGGTCAGTGTGGAATAAATATAAAATTATTCTGGCTAGAGCAAATATTAGGGGAGTATCTAGAATAGAATTTAGAATTGCGTTAGTTTATTTATGCTAATGGATAATCAGTTAGTGCAAAAGTGCCTTGAAACAATTAGGCACTCTGTTCACATTAGCTTCTGTAATAGTTTCAGGCATCTTTATTTGAAGTCATTATTTTGCTTAAAGATACTGATAAAGATCTACTTATTCATTTGTAATACCTTTGAATTTATCTCAGATTCAATGGCAAAAATACGCTGGCATCACTTCATTTACAGATTCTGATCTAGTATTTGTCGTTTCAGGTTTTTATTCATTACAAGAGTAATACAAGGTCTCTGTAAAGAACACAAGAAAGATTGTGGGGTTTTGTTTAAAAAAAAATAAAACAACAAAACAAAGGAAAAGAGAGAGGAATAGTTTGTCTCTGTGAATATATTTTGATACCCAAATATACAATTCTGCTTACTTTTAAGTTTTATATTGAGGTAAAGAAAGCTAATGTAGTTTTCTGTTTCAAAACATTCACATCCTAGAAGGTTGTTTTCTCAGGCTGTCTGTATTAGTTCCGTATAATCCTCTGGAAAGCCGTGTCCCACCAACTGTTCCTGTTGTTGGTGTGTTCCTGCAGAGCCAAGCTGTCGACCCCGAGACCTTCCCGAGCCAGGAGTCCAGCATGCTGATGGAGCAGAAGGCTCCGGTGTTCTCGCAGCAGTACGCGGCGCAGGCGCAGATGGCGCAGGGCAGCTACGCACCCATGCAGGACCCGAGCTTCCACGCCATGGGGCAGCGCCCGGGCTACACGGCCCTGCGCATGCAGCCCCGGCCCGGCCTGCGGCCCGCCGGCATGGTGCAGAACCAGCCCAACCAGCTGCGGCTGCAGCTGCAGCACCGGCTCCAGGCGCAGCAGGTACGGCCCCTTCCTTCCGTGCCCAGCTCTCCTGGGCGGCACGTGCGGTCAGCTTGCTCCAAATAGACTGCGTCTTTCCAGCTAAAATTTGACAGGAGCCACAATGAGTTTTGACAAGATAGTGCCTTATACGTTCTCTTTTTTGATCTTCTTTTTTGGCATCTTCACATTATTCTTTGTATAATCTGATGTAAGAACATGACCGCTATTTAAGCCTAGATCTCACTAAACCTTTGAGCAAGGTTACATTGGTGCTTTTTGTAATATACGTCTTTTTCTGTATCTTGTTGTATCTTGACTCTTCCACCAGTCTAACTTCTTTTGTTGCTGCTTGTTACCTACATCCTACATCCATTTTTTTTCTCCCTTGGTCTGCTTCTGAGAATTAAGTTCTTGTTTCTTGTTTCATTTTTAAATACATAGGTTTGTAGTACTACCAGTGAGATGTCAATGCTTTTTGTATTTAAGGAGGAAAGAACATTTCTGCCTTCAGTCATCAGGATAAGATCTAATTTGGAGTAAACCTCAACAGTCCAGTCCCAAAGTGAAAAAGAACAGGAACTATGAAGGGAGCATGTTTGGTATAAACACCCTAGTGCCTGTGTTGTTATTTTTGTGCTGTATTATTTCTTTAAGAAACAGCATTCTGTGAATGGTAGTAGGATTTCAGGAGGAAAATTAATCACTGCTTGAGTATGTAGGACTAGATCTACAGACCAGCTGGTCAGGGAAGTAGATCTGTATGACTTTGTATGTAACACTTGTTTTTTTCCCTTTCCTTCTAAAAACTTTTGGGTTTTGGTGTTGGGGTGGTTTGGTTGTTTTTTTTCTTTAGAATCGGCAGCCACTGATAAATCAGATCAGCAGCGTCTCCAATATGAATCTGTCTTTGAGAACTGGAGTGCCAACACAGGTGAGAAAAATAGTACCTTTTAAAAAAGTATGTCACTTCCTTTTTTGTTTTCTTGCCACAATATAGTACGATAGTAATGCTATGTGGCAAGTACAGTTTCAATACAAGTATTGCAATCTGTGTGATAGGGAGTATTTTACTGTTTTATTTCTGAGAGTCATTCCCATTTTTACTTGGGCTGGATGATTGTTTAATAGAGATTTGATATAACTGCATTTTTAACCATGCTTCTCATTTCCTAAAGATGTGTGTTTTTAATGAGCTGCTCTATTTGCAAATACAAATCACTGCAAATATAAATCACTGCAGGCTTAAACACTGATATTATTTCAGTTATTGACTTTTGCACTGTTGGAAGTCTTTCCCAGCAGAAGTATTAGCAAGATTATTCTCTTCTGCTTTATATTTTTGTTGGTTGTGTGATGAGGGGGAAGAAGGCTGGAATCTTTGAGGTTGCTGTAGTGGAGATGCCTCTGCTGGTTGGGTTGCCTTGGAAGGGTTGTTGATGGGCGGTGGTGGTTTTCCCCCAGGGCCCCATCAACGCGCAGATGCTGGCGCAGAGGCAGCGGGAGATCCTGAGCCAGCACCTGCGGCAGCGGCAGATGCAGCAGCAGCAGCAGCAGGTGCAGCAGCGGACGCTGATGATGCGAGGGCAAGGCTTGAGCATGACCCCCAGCATGGTGGCCACCGGTGGCATCCCTGCAACCATGAGCAACCCGCGCATCCCGCAGGCAAATGCACAGCAGTTTCCGTTTCCTCCAAACTACGGTACTGGTTCCACTCCCCCTCAGTGCATTTTGTCACTCCTTACTCCCCCACGCTCGCCAAGTGCTGGGTCTGAGCCCCTGCTCCACGGGCTCTTGCCTGGCTCCCTGGGAACAGTGGAAAACATGGCAGTTTGGACACCTTGGAGGTTCCACTTCCCTAGCTCTAGTAGCAATTATCCTCCAGCACTGCTCTTTCTTTGGGCAGCAGCAGAAGTGCAGTGTGTATGTTTGATAGATACACACAGATAAATATGTGTATACACACACAAACACATATATGTGTATGTATTTGCTTGATGGACTCTGAATTTTGAGTGAACTAAACAAAAACCTCTTCAATTTAAGTAACAAAAATGAGTTTTAGAGAAGGCATTCCATTTCCATTCCCTAGCCCAGTGTGTAATATGATAATTAATACAGTTTCCTTTCTTTGTTTTACAAAGCCATGAACCACTTTGCTCTGGGCAGTTATGTCCATACAGTTGTTTTATGGTTTCTTTATTTATACCTACTGTATAAGTTATGTTATATTAAATAATCTGTTATGTGAAAGTTCTGCTGATAAAACAAATTGTGTCCATCCAACTCTAAATTTAGTATCTACTCCTACCAGATGATAAAAGTAGGACTGTGTAAAGACACTTCTGCAGGTATGGGCTCTTGGTTTGTTTTAACTCTGAATGTACAGTGCGTAAATCTCTCATTTTCTTCTTCAGGTATTAGTCAGCAGCCCGACCCAGGCTTCACAGGGGCCACCACTCCTCAGAGTCCACTGATGTCACCAAGGCTGGCTCACACTCAAAGCCCCATGATTCAGCAGACTCAGGCTAATCCTGCCTATCAATCCTCTACGGAGATGAATGGGTGGGCACAAGGGAATATGGGTGGTAACAGGTAAATCCAAAAGAAAACCAAAATGAACACACAGAGTAATGGGGTCATTTATGGTCTACACTTACTTATGGGCTCATTTTATGTAACTGTTTGCGTGTTTGTTGTTAACTATCTATCCTAAAAGAGATTTCTTTTCAATTTGGCTTGACGAGTTGGTTTAAATTCTGTCTTCATACAAGGCAAAGTGAGTGCATAGCTAAAAGACCTGCATCCACGCAATGCATTGCTTTGTGTGTTAGAACTGATCAAACACTGTGTGCCCTTAAGAAGCACCTGTGCTGCACAGTGAACTCCAGCCCCCAACGTTTGTGTGGATGCATTTCTTCTGCATATGAATTTCATCCCACACTGCTTTCCACATGGCTGAATCAGCTAAGCCAGAGCCTATGCATTCCCTTCTGCTCTGGAATTGCAGTGACTGGATTATCACCTCCCACTTTAAATGCTGGAGTGTAACCAGGTTCAACCCATTAGTGCTTGCACATGCTGGGGGTCAGCATATAGCTGTCATTCCCTGACAGCATTGTAGCAATACCTCGTGCATGCAGTCACCTTTTCAGCTGAGGCCCCTGCCCCGGTGGGTGTAGCTCTAATAATCAATCTGTCCAAATCAATGGGGTTGGATGGTGAACACTATCAGTAGGCAGCAATGAGCTTCCAGATGGCAGTGATCTGAGCTTTTCCTTGGTAGATGGGAGGAGCTACCAGGTACAGCCTGTATCAGTTGGCACTGGGGTGCACACAGCTGTCTCTGGCACAGTGCTTTTGTCATCCCAAAGTTCTCAGGCTTACTGTCCTAGCACAGCAAAAAATCTTTTCCTGCTAGTTGATAAAAATTCAATAAACCCAAACCGCCAGTATTTTATTGATGAGGCTAATCCAAGTAAATTTCCTCCTAAAGCAGCTAATTTACCTCTTATCCTCTTCCTTGTCCATGCCTCATCCTCACGGTCTTGCTGAAGCATCTGCAGGAGGCATAGCTGCCGCTGTCATGGCTTCTGCCAAAAATGGCAGCAGGGGCAGCTCCATAAGTCCAATGGTTGGCTTTGCTAAACTGCAGCTCTACAGCAGAGACATGTCAAATGTGCTTACACAAGCCACTGAGTATTCACAATGATCTGTAGTGTACTGTTTCAGCCATCCAGATAACAGCTTAGAAATGGGGTGAGGTGGCCTGTAAAGACATGGAATTGGAAGGAAGAGAATGGTGGGATTTTCTGGGCTTGGTCCTGTGCCCAGAATGCCGTTGCACTCCACCAGGTCTCAGAGTGCGCAGCAATAGCCTAACGGAGTACGCAAGTGCAAGGTGGAGTGTTAACCCTGAAAGATTTCCTCAGCTGTGGGAGCAGAGCTTCACAGGGAGGGAAAGCCAGTCACTGATATTGAGACGCAGCAGCTGTTCCAGTATTTCAGTCTAATGCACATCCTCTAAACAGACACATTGTCAGTAATATTTCCTTCATCAACTGTTGAATTATGCTCAAAGACTAGAAAAGACTGATGTGTAAACAGTGAAGTGCATTTTAGGAAATGTAAAGCNCTTGGTCCTGTGCCCAGAATGCCGTTGCACTCCACCAGGTCTCAGAGTGCGCAGCAATAGCCTAACGGAGTACGCAAGTGCAAGGTGGAGTGTTAACCCTGAAAGATTTCCTCAGCTGTGGGAGCAGAGCTTCACAGGGAGGGAAAGCCAGTCACTGATATTGAGACGCAGCAGCTGTTCCAGTATTTCAGTCTAATGCACATCCTCTAAACAGACACATTGTCAGTAATATTTCCTTCATCAACTGTTGAATTATGCTCAAAGACTAGAAAAGACTGATGTGTAAACAGTGAAGTGCATTTTAGGAAATGTAAAGCAATCTCTCATATGGCTTTCAACATAACGGGAAGGAAGATACTGTCCAGAAAGCATTTGGACTGAATAAAATCTGGGATGAGGTTTTCCACAGTTACTTCTCCTTAAGTTGTTCAGAAATGCCCTTAAAGATACATAGAGCATAATTGTCTTAGACTTTATCTTGTTTCTTACAGTGCCACAGTTTCAAAACCTGATGCTAAGACCTAGTAAATAAATTTCTGCACAATTGCATGTCTATATTTGTGAGCGTGCTTGCCATAATTGTATGTGCAAATCTGGTATTCATATATGCAAATAGCCTATTTTGCAAAAAAGAAAGTTTATTACCCCCTCTACTATTTCAGCTCAACAGTCCTGTGCTGTGCTAACACTGGAGGTTAAAGGTGTTTTCCTCTCCCTCCAAACATAACTTTAAAATACATGCAAAGGTCCTTTAGACAGCTAATTGGCTGTTCTTGCACATGCATAACAGATTTGTACTCTGCCATAGTTTCACACGCAAAGGCATGCATTTTTGCACACAGACATGGGACCTTAAATTTTGAAAATCGATTCCTTAAACATTAATGCGGCTGAAAACTAGTTTTTCCTTTGAAGTTGGAATAAATGACAGTATATACAAATTATAGCTTAAGATATATTTTATAAGTTTCTTAGTGGCTTCAGCATTCTAAGTCTGACACATTGCTTTTTCCATTCCTTGCTGTAGCATGTTTTCACAACAGTCCCCACCACATTTTGGGCAGCAAGCAAGCACCAGCATGTACAACAATAACATGAACATCAGTGTATCCATGGCAACCAACACAAGTGGTATGAACAACATGAACCAGATGACAGGGCAGATCAGCATGACCTCAGCGACCTCTGTGCCTACATCAGGGTTGTCCTCCATGGGTCCTGAGCAGGTGAGAATCTAAGGATGTGAGATGACAGCTAGTGGATTTGCTTTTACTTCCAGTAGTTTTTCAGGTCCACTGCATTATGTTTCTCTTACTAGTTGTCTTGAGAAATGATGATGTTAAAAGCACTTTGGTTTTAGCTCTGCACTCATAGCCAAGGTGTGACCAGTGAGGTAGAGAGCACTGTAGCCAGCTCCTGGACTTCCATGGGAAGCACGTGCTGGTGGTAGTTCCTGCTCTCAGTAGGTAAGTGTCTGCAGCACAGTTGCTGATTTTCCCAGCAGTGGAGGCTAGAACTGGATGACAGGCAGGTGCTTCCTAGACAGAAGAGTGAAAGTGGCCAGCATGGGCAGGGTTTGGAAGATGCTTCAACTGCCACAGTGTTTGTGGTCCCAGACAATAAATATTTGATCAATTTCAGAACTATCCATGTGGGAACTTTATAAGCACTAAATGCACATTTTTAGTAATGTGGTACATATCAAATAGGTTGCTGAACCAATAGAGAAGTAACCTGTTCTTTTCTGGTGAGGGGATATTTAGACACTCATTCTTATTTGATACTGCTATGTAGGATATCTGAAATAAGAAAAAATAACATTTTTGTTTGTCAACATGCAATTAAACTCTCTTAGTACATTAGTAAGCGTTTGACAAACAAATCCTCTAAAT
>VZUA01015989.1:20063-37732 GCA_013401035.1 Horornis vulcanius
AAAATTCCTATCCTTCCATACTTTGGGCAATTCCATGTGTATTTCTTTCACAAACAACAACATAAGAGCAATAATTTAGAAGAAAGGAAAAATACACAAAATATAAAGTCAAAGCAGAATTTTAATTTTAAGCGTAAATAATTCAAAGCATCATTACTGTCACATTTTCTTAGCAGATGAAACAAAAACAAAAAAGCAACAAAAAGGCCACTTCCTTTCCTTGATGGTAACTGCAGGCACGAAACACAAAATTGCCACTGTAATCACGTAGTACACAGCAAGAACCCCTCATAATTTCTGGTTTACAGTGGAAAGTAACTGGAACCAATCTGGTCTGATAAAATAGCAATCCATCCCACAGCCAAAGAACAGTTTGATTTGCCCCTCAGAGGGTTTGCTGAGAAATAAGCTAAGAACTCCTGGTGTACTACAAATTTGATATGTCATTTGTGTACAGCTGCAACAAATTGGCATTACTGAGGGAATGGGAATTTACCACTACACTATCCTATGTCATAAAAGCTTGAAGAAATTAATGACTTGTTTAGATATAAGTTTAAGGCCCTAATTTGCTGTATATAATTAATATTTCCTGGTCAATTTCTTCTGCTTACAACGTTTTTTACATTAAACTAGATGTAACAGGAATCATAGTGCTTTCTAACTAAAAATGTGTATAATAAATTTAAGCAAATTAAAAAAAATAAATTAATTTAGGCAGCCTTAACTGCTAAAGAAAGCCTACCTGAGCATTCTATGACTTGTAGCACCCAACACCTTCAAGACAAAAATGTAAAGCTTAAATAACATAATTTATGTGTGTAAACTGACTGTAAACAAGTGTCTCAATGGGCTTTCTTGTCTTCAACAATAGCTCTGATATAAGCTCTGTTCAATAATTTCTTAGACTGTGTGGATTATATAGAAAAGTGGAGATGGTTTAACTCAAAAGTACTTCTCGATCAAGAAGTTTAGACTGATATTTCAGCTACCAATAGACAGTATTAAATTCAGAAGACTGGCACCCAGAAACATAAGGGACTACCCTTAAAAATTATTTTCCTAAAACTGTTCTACTCAGACTAGTTTTGGTGGTTTTAATTTTTAATATTCCACTCTTACAACACTTCCACGTTACAGAACTCTTCTGTGGTTCCTGTTCTCACCTTCCATCATGTTTAAAAAAAGAATGTCTGTTTACACCCTCAAGCCACAGCATCAAACCTTGGCTGGAAATAATACAACCATAGGTTATGTCTGAATCTGAAAGCAGTTTTTGCTTCTTCAACCTAAGATTTACTGCCCAGTGAAGAAACAAAACTCTTTCTGGCTCTCAGTACTTCGAGCAGATCAAATAATTGAAAATATAATTTTCAATTTTACAGCTGCCACTATCTTAAGCTGAAGTTTGATTTATAATTTTGTTGTCTTTATTTCTGTATCACAGATTATGTATGTTTTTAAAGATATGTAGATAGAATACCTAATTTACCTGAACTATTTACTATCTAAGGATTCCCTGTGGAAACTAAAGTCCTGATTTTCTAAGTTTTTTCCTATACTTTCTCAGAACCGGGTGCTAAATAATGCCAATTTAGCAGAATAGAGTGAATGACACCTTGTTAGTCTTCAGGACAATCTCCCAAGGTAACAGTATTTAAACAGACAACTAAATGGGTGCACTAAGATTCACCATTTGTCCTGCATCTACTACCATGTTAGCAAAGAAATGGTTAACTTAAAGGGTATGGTTGCTGAAAGACTGCCTCAAGTGTTTCATAGAAATAGTTAAGTGGTTGGATTTACATCACCACACAAAGGCCTAAGAGATGATATTGACCCAATTCCTTTGGCACACCTCAGGAAGAACAGGGAGTTCCTATGAAGATCAAGCAGTTTAGCAGGTCTTCCAAGAAGTTTACATTTGTTTTGCAGTACTCTTTCCAAGCATTTGTACATAAATAGTCTAACGTGAATTTTTCCGTTACTTTACTGTTTTTTCCTACACATTTCACTAATTTAGCAGTCTGCCTTAACATGAAGGCTAAGCAGCACAGGGGAGCCAAATTACTTTCTTGTACTGTTGGTGGTCCAGAACTGCAAAAACTGTCAGCCCAGTACAGCATACCAGTAATTATTACCACAGATCAGATCTCAAGTAGTGTGCTGAGTAAAACTGTATGTATGTACGTATTATGTATGTTTTACTATCAAAACTTTTAAATTACATGTCATGGTACATCTGCACACAGTATTCAGGTTGGGAGGAGCTTTAACGTCATTTCAACATGACATGGAAAAGCAACTGTGAAATGAAGTCACTGATCAATCCTCTTCAGAGCTAGATTCATCTTCCTGGTCAGAGAGCTCAGCAACAGGAAAGCGCAGGATAGCTGCCACCCCTGTCAGCTGGCCCAGCTGCTCTCCAGACACATGGAGGCTGGAAAAAATGCGTACTGTGCCCATGTTCTCCCGTACGCCATCTACCAATTTAACATATCGGGCACGCGTAGCCACATCCTGGTGCCGAAAAAGCTCATCACTGATCAGCAGGGTATCAATGGCCATGGCTTCATTGGCCCTCTCCACATGTTTCAGGCCATAGAAAGCCCGGTCAGGCTCATGCTGCAGCATTTTATAGAAGTCATCTAAGGCCTTGACCTCACCAGCTGCCTTAGTGTCAGAAAGACGGCTAGTTACAGCTGGGTCGCAGAGTGCTTCCTTCAGTGCGTATTTATGTCCTGAGGAGGAGTGGACCTAGAGTGAAAACAAAGTCAAAGGTTTGGTGTTTTTGAAGAAAAAGGACCATTTTCTTGATTACCAATCACAAACCTCCTCTATAACATGTAGTATTAATCTTTTATTTGAGGAACCTATCTCCTTCTTGAAACACACGATTCTTTTCTTGACCTCTCCTACAATGCAAAGCCCATACCAAATCCCTTACGCTGCCTTTCAAGCAGCACAAGAAAACTCCTCTCTTATTCAAAGGCTAGGGTAAATATATGAACTCAACAGTTGCCAAGGTAAGGTTACTTGAAACTACCAAGAAACTAAGATCTAAGTCTAAGTCTCTTTTTTAAAGCATTCAAAAAAACGAAGGCCCCTCAACACTGCCATTATTATGGTTGCAAAGCTGTGAAGTACATTAAAACTTCTCTCTGCAATCACTTTGCTACCACGGAAAAAGGAGGGTTATTGGTGCACCGGGTCTCCTAAGTACTGGGACCATTAAGCACTGGAACTCACGTCACTTCCCCCGCCTCCAGATCACCCCAGGCCTAATCCAACCTAAAAACTATAAAAGTATCCTTTTGAAAACCTATTTTAAGCTCTGAATATGACTATTTCAGTATAAAGCTAAACCCCCATCCACTCAAACAATTAGATAACTAAGAAGCAAGGAAAAAAGCACAGCCTTTAACCATGTAGTACAAAACTAACAACAAAATTGTAATTAATTTTTGTAATGCGAAATTAACTAACCTTTACCACATCCAGGTACTTTTAAAAAAAGCATCTTTACAAAGTTGTTATTAAACATGCAAGCTATACACTGTGAGAGAGTAACAGTGCAAAGTATTTTCCAACTTACACTTCACACTTAATTGAAGAGTAAATTTGCCTTTACAGTTTGAAATATCTAATAATTTCTCTACTCCATATTAAGGTATCCTAGGTGGGAACCATCCTTGTACCATGCATAACTCCTTTATAGTTTGGGAGACACAAGAGTAATTTCCTCATGATGCTCAGACAGAAATTCACATTCTTTAATGACTTATTTCTCATGTAACTACCTTTTACTATCATACACAACTCTCAAGCTTCTTTTTACCCACTCTAGAGACTGCTTAGAACCTTACCTGTAGGAACTTGGACCTGTTCTCCAGCAGAAGTTTGTTGTCAGTCTTGACTGCCTGCTGGAACATGTAGTCACAAAACTGCTCCCGCACGAAGCCTGGGCTAGCCACCAGTACACACTTCACCACCTCGAAGTTGATATGCCTCTGGATGGCTTGCACCACCTGCTCGTAAAACCTCTCCAGTGCCCGGTCGTGCTGACTGCAGTTCCCTTTCCGCTTGCGGGGGATGTTCACCTCCACCTTGGCACGAGTAAGCGTCATGCTCGGGGTGACCAGGCAGACATGAGCCAACCCTTCCTGCATAACCACGGCTGCCACATCGGCGCTCCAGGCCGGGTCGCAGGCCTGCTCGATACGCTCCAGCACCACGCTGTCCCACTGCTTCTTCGCAAGGGTGAACTGCCGGTTGGGCTCCAGCTCGATGGTGTGATAGGCGCCCATCTTCACATACTCGTTCTCTTGGATGTTTGTGCCCTTGACCCGCAGCTGGCAGGCCTGCGAGTCGAAGTCGATGGTCTCCACGCAGAGGGTGAGGGTGGTGCGGATGCGGTTGCTGCCCACGCTGCCTGTGGACGATTCAGTCTGAACCTTGCGGATGGTGGAGGCGCGCAGGCTGTCACCCACCTGCAGCAGGTTGTAGGTGTGCCACATGTCCTCAGGTTCCTCGGGGATCAGCGTCACCTGCCCTGCATTATCCTTCTCCAGGTCCTTCCTCACCAACTTCATCTCGGCGGCGTTCACTCGCGTCGCTCCCCCGCTTCCCCTGTGCCGCGGCGGCAGCGGGCAGCAGGCCTTGCCCCGGGAGGGAAGGCTGAGGGCTGGAGCCGGCGGAACCGCACACTCCCGGACGGACGGACGGACAAACGAGCGGCCTTCTCGGAGCGCCAACCCGCGCTCCTCCGCCGCCAGCCCCAACGCGCACGCGCAGCGTCTACGGCCGCCCCACGGCGCACGCGCACAGACGCCGCTCCTGCCTAAGGCGCCGCCGGGGCGTGCCCCGTCCCGCCCCGCTCGGTCACCGCAGGCATGGCGCATGCGCGGGTCGCCGCGCGGGGACAACCGTGAGGCATGTCGCCGGGTTCCGTCCTGCGGAAGGAAAAGTGCCGGGGCGGTGTGAGGGCGGGGGACTGGGAAACAGCCGCGCTGCTCCCGGGTGCTGCGAGCGCTGGAAGCCGGCTACTGCCTCCCCGCGAGGGGGTCGCCCCCGCGTTCGTTCTTCCCCGCCTGCGCTTCACGGCGGTGGTCCGAACTACTAAAGTCGCCTAACACTGTGCCACACGTTTCAAAACGCGAGAAGAAGAAACCAAACCAAAACCAAACGGCCAAAGCCAAGCAGCTGTGGCAAGTTACAGGCACAGATGGCGAAAGAGGCGAAAGGTCCCATGGTTCAGCGAGTGCCAAGAATCCAGGGGACTGCAGTGCCACCCCCAGCAGCCGCTGACTGAATCCCAGCGAGGCGGCCACCCATGGAAATGAAAACCAGATGCACCAACATCAGAACCTGAACTGTCACTTGGACGCTGCTCTCAAGTTAAATTTCTGTTTTAAAAGGTTTTGGTTAAATTTGCAAGTTGCACTTCAGCCGGTACTGAACCTTGACCGGCTTCCTTCGAGTTCTGAGATGCTAGGGAGGCAGACAAACACGTTTCAAACGAAGCTGGATGATCACATGTAGAATTAAGATACCATGGTAAAACACGTATCAGTTCAATGATACTGCAAAGAAAATCGACCTGAACTATCATTATGCAGCTGAATTTGCAGCCCAAAACAAATTTAACAAGCCAGAAATAAGGAAAAAATTGTATTACTATACAAGAAGGGTTGAATATTGGAGAAGAAGAGAAGGTTATGTGGGACCTCACAGCAACCTTCCAGTATCTGAAGAGGGAAGCTGGAGAGGGATTCTTCATCAGTAACTGTAGTGACAGGACAATAAGTAATGAGTAAAAACTGAAAGACGGGAAATTTAAGTTATGTAATAGAAAGAAATTTTTCTTTGAGGGTGGTTAGACAGTAGAATAGGAGGCTGTGGTTGCCCCAACCCTGGTACTGATTGGACAAGGCATTGAGAAAGCTGGGCTTGTAGGAATTGTCCCTGCCCATGGCAGGGTGGGTTGCAACTAGATGATCTTTAATGTCCATTCCAACCCCTTAAAAACCTATAATTCTCTGATTCTAAGTTCTGTACCTTATTTTTGAAACAGCATACGATGCTAAAAACTCCATTTAAGAATTAATGTTACAAATTTAGAACAAGGAAATGGAGAATAGAGAAAAATGCTTGTATGAGAAATTATTAAATAAAAACAGGTTGAGAAAGTAGGCATACTAATGTGTCATGCTAAGTGTGTCAGGGCAATTCCAACAGACATACTAAGTTTGGAATGACTGCACACTCAGTCTGGTAACAGAAAAGCATGAGGGCATCTTCTGACAGATGAGAAGGTGGCTACATGGAAGTTTCTGGTTTCTGTTAGCTATTTTTTAATTAAAAAAAAAAACCCACTGTGGATTATGGAATTTGCTGACTTGGAAAGGCTTTGGAGTCAAGAATTTAATGAGATACAAGGCTAATGTGAGCAAAAATAATCCCATATTTCCCATTATTGTGGACCTATAAATTTCTCTGAAGTATCTAGCTGTAGTCAGTTGTGACAGGACAGTGAACTCAGATCTGGCCCAGTAATGTGCGTTCCTTTTCCCTAAGCTTGATACTGGTATAAAAACAACTTTATCAGATATTACATAATATGATTTATTTATCAGACCTCAGACTCTCTTCCTGTGAGTACACATGCTTAACTCTGCTAGCATGAATAGTTTCACAGAATCAAGCAGGACCACCCAAGGGAATATAACATAAGCACATGTGTAAGTAACTGTTTGTTTAACTTGAGCTTCTGCATACTAATAATTTTGCAATTTTGTTTTAATGCGAAAATAGATGCAGAGAACTTCTGCATTCAGCTTTTCTTTAGGAGAGAGTGTGCATTCAACTTTAAGAGTTCCTTTCACTTTTCTATATAAATTCTGAATGGTGAATTTATGGCAAATTTTCTTCTTTACATTCTTTGCAACTGTAAAATTGCAAGAGTTGAACTCATGCTATTCTTTCAAGGAAAAATAGTTGTGGTGCATATTTAACTTCCACATTAAAATGTATTTTACTTTTTATTCTTTTCTGCTTATTTACAGACTTTTCTTATTAATTTCAGTCAAATTTTTACAAGAGTCTCATATCCCTGGAGATGCAATATATTTTAGATAAAAGTTGCAAGTTGGCATCCAGTACCCTCCAGCAGAAAATAAATAAATAAAATTCAATTCAGGAAAATAGGTGACTTGCTGCATTAAACCCCTGCCTGACAATAACACATGTGCATGCACATACACACACCCCACCCCACACACCCCAAAAGCAAAAAACTCTCAACAAACAAACAAACAAATCCACAACCAAAGAAGAAAGACCAACTTTGAAACAAGGTTGCCACTCAAAATATTAAATTGACTGTTGTAGAAAGAGAAATTTTGACATGGGTCTTTTCTCAATCAGCAAGCTGTAAGATTTATAGAGTTATAAACAGCAATCCACAAATATTTAGTGGCAAATGTAAAGTTCAATGACGTATCTACTATGAGCAGGACCATTGTCAACTTACAAAGGAGAATATTTACTAGAGATGATGCTTTGCCTACTCTGGTAAAAAGTAAATATAGGGTGTTATTATTTGTTTGAGTACGTCAAAGTATGAGCAGTAGAAGAAAAGTATCTCTAAAAAATGAAAAACCATAGAAGTTTCTAAGTTCATTCTAATTTTGTTAATGACAGGGAGAGAGATGAATTTGACCATGGTAGAGTCAAAACAAGTGGGTACTTTTAACCCTTCATACAGTTTTAACATAAAAGTTCAAAATAGCCTTTTCCTGTCTTGGTAAAAGGTTGAGACTATGTGTAAGACCTAACAGTTCTTGCAATAAATCACTTTTAAAATACAATTTTACAGGTATTAATAATTGCAGCTATTTTGCATCCATTTTTGGACCTTTTTAAGTACAAAGCAAAATAAAATGAAATTGGTGGTAGGATATATTCTTAGGATTTTGGAGCCATGGTGGTTTATTCTAAAAATGTTTGAGACACACTCTCCTATATCTTCAATTCTTGGTCAACTACTTTATGAAGATGGGTTATGTACAGATTTTAGACAAGGAGAGGTGATTTTCATATGAAATCCCATTTCTTCCATATTATAGCCACTTGAACTGCAATTCATGCAAACACGCTTACATTCTGTATAAGAAAAATTAATAGGAAAGAATCTCTAATATTGGGGGAAGTCTGCTAAGAAATGTTGGACATTATTGCTGCAAGACCAAAAGAAGATAAAAGAGACAGATGGAGAGGGAAACTTTGGAAAACATCTCTTTTCATGTTCTGCCTTTGTCCTATGGCTGTCCTGCCTCTGCAGACTCAGAACAAAGACCATTTTCTGCATACAGTTCTGTCTTTATCTCTTCTGTTATAAAGATAAGTACAAGACCATCATCAATAAGGAGAGAAGTCCAGGAGGGAACAGGCATTGCATTACACTGTTAAGTGAAGAAGCTTTTAAAGGTGATGGAACCCTTCAGACTGACTTCTTCATTCCTCATCTGTTTAAATTTAGGGCTGGAGAAAACTTCAGCAGATCCCTAGTCAAGCCACTTACATAGAGGCCAGCTGAAGTAAACTCAGCCATCCCTTATAACTGTTCATCCAACTTCATCAAAAGTCCTGGTGAGAGATAATACAGGGGAGGGTTTTTGTTGTTTTTTTTTTTGGTAGCCTAGCAGTTTTTTACCTGAGGAGTACAAAGATTCTTCTGAATATTCTCTAAGATTTTTGCATAGTAAGTTACATTGATTTTCTTTTGTCTTTTGTTGGATTTGGAGAACCAAGTAGTCATCAGTATCTTTGGAAACCAACATATGCGATGTGGAATATGATTGACTGCTCTCACAAAACAAAGAAACACATCTGGAATAATATCCTCAGCAATAATACTTGGATAAAAAGATATATTTAAAAATTTCAACATTTTGCCTTTTTTTTTTTTTTTTTTTNATAAACAAGCCTATCTAATTCAGTCTGTTGTCATAGATCATTTTTCTCAGCCCTTTTCAGGCTTCTCAATTCTCTGTGCACTTCTGTCAGTTTGCATGTCAGATTTTCTGTGGTCAAGATTCTCAGAGGTCTCATCAAACCAAGCTGAATTAAAACAGAACAAAAATCTATATAAATACACAAATGTACATTACATCTCTATGTACCTCCTTTAGTCTAGATTCTTTTTCTGCTAGGATCTGCCAGATTATTTGCTGTATTTTTCCTTTAAAGAAGAGGAGCATGTAATTTATTTTTGAATTAATTTTTAAAGTCACTATACTTCTGTTTGGGAAGAAAACTTTTTGTCCATATTTTTATGATACTTTGACTTGTTTGTATGACTCTTATTTATCAGAGACAATTTGAATCCTTTACCTGGTATCTGTAATGCCTACTCTTATTTCTAAGTCTTTTCTCTTTCCCACCAATCTTTAAGAAAAGAAACCCTCCATGACACCACCACCAAAAAAGTAACCACCTGGCAAATCTGGATGAAACTCGCTTTTGAAATGTTTTCCTATCTGACAGTAAAGCCTTTTTTTCAATACTGGTGAATGATCTGTCAGCATTACCAGTGGCAACTCTGCCACTCTGACGAGAAATTGTGGCACACTACATTGTTGCTGTTTTACGAAGTGTCCTTCTTTGAAGGAACACAAACAAAAACATGGTTTGTAGTATGTCACTGTAATAATAATGAAGACAGTTAAGAATAACAACTAAATATAGCATACCAAAATACTATATTCAGATTTTCACATTTTCCTGTATCTGTTCTGTCTTGCACAATAAGCACAGAGGGAAGAGGGGAAAACTATTTTTGCCTTTTCCCCACTTGCTGCTGCCTCCATTTGGACAATTCTTATGAAATTGATTTCTTCCCCTGTTTCAGGGGGGAACTGCTTCAGGTTCACTATGTGCTACTTGCCTGCGCAAGAGCTGCTGGGGAGTTCAATGTCCAAGTTTCCAAGCACACGAATCCCAGCATTGCCTTAGCTTCTTTCCCACTTCTTGGATTCCCCTGATTTCAGATCCAAAATGTTACTACAGACTGACTAGCTAGGGACATTGTTACTTGCTGCATTCTTTTTTCTAGAAAAGCAAGTAAGTCACTAACAATCAATGAGCCCCTAAAAGGAAATATTACATATTCCATCTCCGGATGAACTCATCTTTCTGAAGTGAGCGAGTGCTTCCTCACTTCCCTTTTACCAGTAAGAAGTCTGAAAGCTAAACAGAGGAAAGCAAAAAATCTACTCTTCTTAAAAAAACCCATACCAAACCGCTGAAACCAACCAAAAACCAAACCCACAAAACCAAATAAACTTGTTTCTTCCAAGCCAAATTCAATTACAGTATGCCTTTTCAGCCATTCATCCTCATCTAGCAACCACCCCTTGCCCCCAGATTCTAAAACTGCTTTAGGGATAAAAGTTCCCAGAGAGAAGCAAACCCAGAGGAAGTCCCTCACGGCCTGCGGCTGGAGGGCAGCTCCGGGAAGGGCACTCCCGAGGAACGGATCGGGGAGGGAGGGCGCCGTCCCTTGGGTGCCAGACCCTAACAGCTTCACCCGCTTCCCGCCGGGAGCGGGGCTGCTTTAGAGACCCGAGCCTTCAAAGCGAGGCAGAAACGGGGCTTTCCTCACCTGTCAGCATCCAGTAGGAGGCAGCCATGCCTGGGCTCCTGCGAGCCGGGGGCCGGGAGCCCGGGCGGAGGGCAGGGGTGGCGGGAGCGGTCCTGCCGCCGGCGCGCCCGGTGGAGCTGCGCTGCCGATGGAGCTCAGCGCTCTGCACCGCCCGTCCGCCTCGCAGCCGAGTTCGGCATTTCCTGTTTGTTATCCAGTCTTTACGTTGCTTCTTCGCATTAAGAAGAATTTAGCTTCCTCCCACCGCACACAGTTTCCCCCCACCCACCCCTCTAAAGGTTTTGGAAACCTCCCCGTTGAATTAGCCCAGCGTTAGGATGTACAAATAAAGCCAAATCTCCCCCACTAAATACTCCGGCTGCAGCTCTCGGAGAGCACAGCAGACCTTAAAGGGACATCTCCCTGTTCATAATTAATAAGTGTCTCCCGCCGGCCAGCCCCTGTCCCAGTAGGGCAGGAGTGAGCTGGGTGTGCTGCCCAGCCGCCTCTCTCGCCTTATCAACAGGAGAAACACGTCGTCGAGGTGGGGGGGGGGGTGTGTGTGTTTGACTGCTCAAATTTAATTTCTCTGACATCACCCCTTAAAAACGCACTCTTACGGCCGGTCATTTGCCCGCAAGAGGAAGCCAACCACCCCCTCCCCATTCTCGGCGGCTGTGGAGACGCAGTAACTCTTCAGACAGTGGGCGATTTTCTCGTCTTTGTGTCCTCCTGTGCTTTGCTGCGTAGAGGAAATACCAGACAGCTGCCTTTGCCCTCATCTATCGAACGTTTGCATGGCATGCCTTCCCTCTCTCCCTGCCCCCAAAACGGCTTCGCCGGTAAATAACTGAATAAATAGCAAAGGTAATAATCAGCCAGATTCAGGCCTGTGAGCAGGGATTTTCAAGGTTTGTTGCACACACAGGAAAGGAGCAGTTTTGCAGGATTTTTTTTAGTTTTCCAGACTGATGCTCAAGTGTAGTGGCACCCCTTCAGCAGTGTGTGAGTTCTCACACTGCACCTGTTGAAAAATCATTTTATTGTTTATAAAACAAGAGAACCCATAGTCCCTCAAGCAAGAAAAGGGAAAACCAAAAAATAAGGGTTTGGAAATTTTGCTGCTTCTAGAAAAATCCTCTGTCATTTCCTTGACTTGGAGCAAAGGATTTGGTGAGTAAGTGGAAGTTAGTGGAATTTTGGCAAGTTCCTTTGAGACTAATAAACTGCAGCTTTTAATAACCACTGTAATAGATTATTGCATCTTCCATCTTCTCTCTCAATTTCATGAGAGCACTTAGGGTACACCTTGTACATCTGTGGAGATTTTAGAAAACTGCACAATTTTAAAGGTGGTTTTAATAGCAGAGATCCTTAGTGGGACTACTCAAAGCTGATGAAATTAAGCACGTGTGCAACTTCTGCTGAGAATTTTAGCTTGGTTGGTCCCAGTTTAAAAGACATGTTTTTTCCAGTCAAAGGTTTTATGCATAAAACTAAAGGAAATAGAAATGGCATCCAAACTAAAAGAAGACTGAGTTTATGGAAAAACTGTCGCTTCGTTTTTGCCAGTCAGTTGTGTTACTACTACTGTTATTCCAAAACAAGGTTCGTAACCCAGAGTGCTAGAGCCAACCGCACAGCAAAGTTGATGTAGTTTATTACAGAGTTGCAAGTCTGGGTGCTGGGTGGTAATCCACAAAAGTCAGCACCCGCTGGGTTATAAAGCTGGGTTTTTTTATACCCTTTTCAGTAATATATTCCACCTACCTAATACAGATGGACTGCTGTATTTTCTTAAAAAAATAATCAAAACCAAACAACCAGACCAAACAACCAAATCTTTGTATTCCCTGTATCACCATGCTTCAACCAAAGGCTTGCTTTCAAATCATACTGAAGGATTTTTTTTTTTTTTTAAATTAAATGTATTATATCAGAGGAAGGAGCAGGTGAACTAAGGACTTTCTCTTGGACTAAAATAAATTCAAGGCTAAGTGAAATTTATTAAGCATTTGGTATATATGCGGGGACTGTACATCAGGTTGGAGAATAGCATTTTTTGAGAATAAAAGAATAAAAAGAAACATTTGTGATGAAGAGTTATTCCTAATTTTTATGAAATTATTTTTAATATTATGATTTATTAGTTTGTTTTTGTGGTGGCGTCCTATATGTCTTGCATCAGGCAATGTCAAAAGGAAAACATTAGAAAAGATGAATTGCTGGACTGAGCTAGCATTTCTTATTTATTTGAACACATTCGAGAAAGTAAAGTGCCCTACAGACTTAGAGACTGTAGAGATCTGTTGTGGAATGTCAAACTAGAAAAAAAACGTAAACCCTCGTTTTCACAGTACAGGTTGCTTTATGTGCAGTAGTTCAAGCAATGATAATAACATGTTGCTAAATTCTTTTCTTGGAGTTTATAGTCTCATACATTAGTAGTAAGGAGCAAATCTATTTTAAGATGGAATCTCTAGATTAATCTTACTCAGGCCCAGAAGTAGTTAAGATAGTAGATTATTTTAATTTGAGAAAAACAAATATTATGTTTTCCAGCGGATTGTAATAGTATACAAAACTACTACCCATGGTGATGGATTAAAGCAAAAGGTCAGATTAGTTTAAAGAATATAGTTGACTTGCATAATTTATGTCTTTCTAAGATATCACAGAATGCTGAGGAAGGATTTTTTCCTAGAGCTATAAATTAAACATAAATTTGTGATTTTGAACTGTGCCTCCTAATTCAGTTTCAGCAACTTGTTTTAGAGTACGTGATGTAGAATAAGTACACCAGTAGTTCCATGGATTCTGATGGAACTGTTTGTAATTTAAGATTAAAGGCTTTGAAAACTAGACTTTGAAAAGGCAAAAATTTTAAAAATATCAGAAAGACACAATTCTTCTCCCTTCTAGGGAGTGTTATTCCTGCAAAAAAAAACCCAACCAGTGGAAACGCATTTTGTCCTAAAGGTCAGGGCTGAAGAAAGAGAAACCAAGCTTTTTCAAATTCTTTCAAAGACAGGCAGTCTTCTACACAGTGTAACTATAATTTATATAGAACTCATTTTTCACAGAATTTTTTTCTTTCCCTCTTAAAGCAGGTATGAGGAACTTTATTTTGCTCGTTAGGTGAGAAGGATCTTTAATCTGTAACACAAGAGAGGAACGCATAATGCAAGATGGACTTCAAATAGCAGAAGCACGTCTAAGTTTCTTCCACTAAAGGAATAGTATGACAGCATCAATATTATAAGAGAGATGTTACATGTTTCTGTGGTGTTCACTGTTGTTGTTCCACTGCATGGAAAATAGTACAGAATATGTTCATATAGCTTCTAAGTGAATATTTATTATTGACAGCACTTACTATAATCTTTGATAGTTTACTTTGCACTGTAGATTAGTGGTAATTTACATTTATGTTTTTTTTTCTTTCACTTGCTTATTCACAGTCTCCAATATGTCTTTCACCTTGATGACTTTGTTGTTGATTTTCATAGTCTCCATTTTTTCCAATCTGATTCTAGGACCACAGTAGAATTCACTTAGCATAACTTGTGGGTCTGTCGTCTGATGTTTATTATGTCTGAAATATTCAAGGGTTTCTTCTTTAAGTACCAGAACTAAGACCTTGCAGGATTTGGTATGGTTCCAGAAGTACTCTATGCATAATCTTTTCATGTTTTACAGCTCAGCTTTTAACTGATACTTGATATTCTTGGAGAATGCCCATGTTTCTGCTCCATCTGTATTAACCAATATTACAAATGTGCCAAAAATCCTTTTTGCTATACAATAGGATCTTTATACATTTTTTGGTTTGCAGATTGTGTTAGTTTAATTAATGTTGGTAGGAAATGTTTTGGAAAATGCCTTTTGTGTTCTGTGTTAAATCTATTCTCTACAATACCTTTTTTTTTTTTTTTCCTTCTTTTTTGGATTATATATCAAATATCATGGTGTAATTGTGAACCAAATACAGCCTGTGTTCTTACTGAAATTTCTAATTTTCCTCCTTAACAGATTTTAAGTGTCTCACATCCTCAGCTGTGCTGCTTTTCTTTATGCATTTTCTCTAAGTGTAAGTTTTTTTAATTTTCATTCTGAATTTGTAGAGATCAAAATCAAGTGTACCACAAAAATACAGGATGACCAGAAAGAAATGAGTTTGTACGACATCATTTACTGCTATGTATCTTCTGCCAATCTCTTTACTTAAACATGAGTATGCAGTTCTTCAAACTCTACACTACAGAACACAGTCTATTCAACATGTGTGAGATATTGATTTCTCTGGCCTATCAACGTTTTGTGTTGGAGCTCTGTTTCTGCAGCACTGAAGTCACTGTAGCTATGGCATTGAGTCTGAAGGGAATGGAACTTGGAACTTCAAGTGTGGGGGGATGAAAACCAGAAATTAATATTGTATTATACAAAATCAAGGACCTAGGAATTGCAATATGTTTATAGGAATTTTGACGAAAGGTAAGTGTAATAACTCAGACAGTGTTGGTCCATCAGTGTATTAACTCTACTGCAGTATACAAAGAAGATTGTAACGAGGCCAGAATTTAGGTGTAGAGAATTAATTATTCGCATCAATACCTTGGGTTTTCTGCAGTGCACACAACTTTCTTTTTATTACTGCTTCTTAACAATTAAGCATTGGGTTGGTGTGTCTTTTGGTTTTTGGGGTTTTTTTTTAAACACACTACTCGTGATATGTTGTATAACCAATATTATTTATTGTTCAGATAGATTTCATTTGTGAAGCTGTATAAAAGAATAACTTACTGAGAGCATGCTGTGAAAACAGGCTAATTGATGGCACTAATTTCTCAAAATAATTACATAGTCTGCAGAATCTTACATTGTATTGCATTGCACTGTGTTCATTACCTTCACAGCTGGTCTGCATAATATAATTACTTATTACTGTTTGGTTACGGAAAAAAGGTATCTTTGATTGTAATAACTCTGTGAAAACTAATTATATTAATCTTTTTTCTTTCCTAATAGATAGAAACATTATCCCTCTCCTTTTTCCTTGATGCACAAATTCTTTTCCAGTGTCTATTGTATTGCTGTTAATTGTGTCTATTGTTTGCAAAAACAAAATTTAAATAAGGATCACAGCCCAAGCTTTTCTTTAATCAAAGAAGAAAAAAAATATTACTTTTTTCAAAGGAACACAAATGTGATCATGATGACAGCCTATGTTTTATGACCTACATTAAAAAAGCAAAACAAAACAACAAAAATCAACCAACCAACCAAAACTCCCCAAAAACCAACAAACAAAACATACCCACAAAAAACTCGTAAGAAAACAAAGCACAAACAAACACACAAAACCCACACTAAAAACAAACAATTCACCTCAGCTAAGCAGCACACACAAAAGAGGAAAACATCCCTGTAGTGCAGAAACTTCAGCTTTTTCAGGGATTACCTAATTTTTAACTATGTGATTTTATGACAAATTAGAAGTTTGCAACAATCTTTCTACAATGAGGAACACATTGCGACTTTTTTAGTGAAGTTGTAAATCAGGCTCCTGCTGGGATTTGAACTCCTCCTGTAGATTGCAGTAACTCTTTATTTCAGGGGTGCTGCAGTAATTTTTATCTGCAGAAACCTGTAATTCAGAACCCACTGCTCCATCTACCTGTCTATATAAGTAATTTGTTTTGTGAATGTGGATCATATTGAAATAGTGAACAGCTGTCAGAGAAAGTAATATGTGTAATTACGTTAGAATATTACAAAAAAAACCACTCAGCTTCAGTGTCGGAATTATAAATTGCTGTTCATTTTGATATTGAAAGACTTTTTAAAAAGCCTCTCCAATTTCCCAGAGTCATGTTAAAACCAGCAGACTTTTGCCTAACTAGATGTGGTGTTCTGTTGAAACTAATAGCGTATACCGGAAAACTAAGGTTTCTTCAGGCCAGAAGCAATTTGCAGAACTGTAACTGGAAACTACTGCAACAAACCTTTTTTCCTCATGCCAGCTGAGTTGTGTAGCTCTTGATGTGAGATGTGCTCTCTTCAAGTGACTAATATGCTAACATGTGTGTTACATGACTGAATACACAGGTATAAGCCCTATCAGATGAGGACTATGCAGATATATAAAGACATTGTGCTTTTGCATATGACCCCTTTTAGGTATGATAGGCATGAGTGTGATTGTATATGAAAGAGGTGCTGCCAGGAACTCATGAAAAGGGATGACAAAAGGCAAGGCTCCTAAGACAATCCATTCCAGGACCACTCTGCCTACATCATCACCATAAGCCTTCAGGTAGCCAGGAGAGTCTTTGAAGTGACTGAATTGCCCCTGGATACACCCTGTCATTTTAGGTTAATTAACTTACATGGGAATGCCCTGAGAATCATATGGAATGCATGTTGTCTTTGAAGAAGGAACCAGAGGCCCGGACTCGTCACCAGCATGACAACTTAGTCTTCTTGTCAAAGGACTGGAAAGACCATTTCCCTTGCAGTGTAAATCACTGTGAGTCAATTTGTGCTGAGCATACTCTGAGTGCATCTACAGGATCAGGCTCTTCAGTGAAACTGAAAAGAAGAGCATCTGATCTGGAGGTTTGATCCAGACACCAAACTGCTTAGGAAGCACAGTTCTAGCCAAACAAAAAATAAAATGCTAAATGTCCAGGGGACCTCATGGATAGACCAACGTCTAAACAGAGTAAATAACTCTAAGTTTGGAGAAGAGGGAAAAACAGAACTTTTAGATAAAATTTTGAATTTAAATATCCAGTTTAAGTTAGGAATTGCTAACAGTATCCACAGTATCGGTGGATCTAGATCATGGGACAATCATNTTAGAGTATTTTAATCAAATGGAGGCAATATTTGCTGATTAAAACCCCCAAGAAGCTGTGTTCCATTTCTGCAAAATGATCCTTGAATGTAACAAGTAGAACTTTAGGAATTCATTGAAATTGTTTAAATTGTGTAGTCATAATGAAAGAGGAAGTTCTGCTGTGAT
>VZUA01015993.1:49086-59909 GCA_013401035.1 Horornis vulcanius
GCTGGGTATCTGGCTTCAAGGGAACATCTGCAGCTCATGGGCAGCTCTTCAAAATGGTCCAGTTGTCCAACAGTAAATCTCCCCTCCTTGATGACAGTGCTGTGCAGTGCTGAATCACTCCCAGCCTCACTCAACAAGGTGAGGGTGAATGTTTGTAATAATTCCCTAGACAAGGAGCAGCTGAGAACCAGGTGATGCACAATTTGCACTCCCCAAGCAGCACCATTTTTCCTGATGGTTTTGCTGGGCTTGCAGCTGGTGGGAAATGCTGCTGAAGGAGTGAGAGGCTAGCAAAATCCACCCTCTGTCATGCTGCCTTGAAAAAAGTGTGCCTTATACAATGTTAACAGCCTCTACTCTAACACTCTCCCCCAATCCAGAGAAATTAAGGAACACAGCCCTGACTTAGCTGGCACAGCAGCTCCCAGCCTGGTGATGCTCTTTTAGCAGGACTGTTAGAGGCAGGGAAGCAGAGAACCAGACTCAAGGGCTGGGTTACATGGCTCTTTCTCTCTCAGCTTTCTGTTTCCTGCTCTAGTTTCTCCACCCACAGTCCCAGATGAGAAGACGGTTTCTGATGGCACACTTCTCTGTAGATTTACGCAGGAGGCCATATGAGCTGTGATGGTTTGATGATAACCCCAAAAGAATCTCCCTTCACATGCATTTAAAAATAAAAAGAAAGAACAACGAGAAAAGGGCATGATCTCATTTTCAAGAGGCCACAGCACAGATTCTTTCTTGAGCTAGATTTCTGAATAGCATGATTAGAAAATAGCTTTTATTTTTAATTTATGATCATGAAAGAGCGGCAATCAAATTCAGTTATGCAATTTTTCTTTAAAAACTTTGCTACAATCTGTGATGAAAAAGGAGCAGACAATAGAGATTTTAATTGCATATAGTATCGAGATTTCCAAATTGCAACATAAAATGGTGGAGCTCTTAAGCTGCATCCTCTTGCTTCATCTAAGGAATGCTATGACTACAGTTTACACTGAGATGAGAATGTCAAATCAAGTGACATTCACTCTGTCACAACATTCTTTATTATGCCAAAGGAGCAGATTAAATGGGAGTAGATTAAATTTTTAAGTTTTGTTCACTAGCTAGCATTAGTTCTCCTAAATATTTATAATGATCTTCAGAAAAGGGTACATTTTGGTTTAAGTTCAATTTTGAGTGGCTAGAAGGAAACAATGGACTGATTATAAAGCACAGACAATGTCGCCTCTATGGAAGAGAAATTTATAAGAATGACTATAGAATGGAACTTTGTGCTATAAAAATTAGAAATGCTATGAGATTGCAATATTAAAAGCTCAAGAAATAGTTTGAATAGGGCAACTGGAAAGCAAGTAGCTGGTCTCTTGGTTTTTCTGTCATTCTGTACTGTTCAATCTTTCTTAGAATATGGTTGTTTCATAAATTCTGTAATCAATAAAGCAATGTTCTCACAATACCAAACCTGATCTGTCCTTTCCTTTTCTCCTGCTATGCAGAGTTATACATGCCAGAACTGCATATTCCTGCAACACCTTTTACTTTTGCATTATTTGATTGCCCCTAGGAATCTAGACCTTCCATCTTGGTCCTAGAACATTTCCTACACTCTGCTCGTAGCAGAAAGGCTTCCCTGTGTTCCATGGCCACTGCTGAACTCAGGTACTCACACCTCTGAGATGCTGTTGCCTTCCTGAGCTGATGGAGGCTGCTGGTTGTGGTCTTCACTCCCTCACCTCTCTTTCATCAAATGCCCTCAGATCTCTGACTTGGCCTTCTAAAGACCTACTGTACTGAGAAGGCAGGGAGTGAGTCTAAGCAGACATCAGTGATCTTGCACTTGCTCTGGGCCAAGTAGCTCCTTTGACTGAGACAGAGACTAGCTTTCCAGGCCCACACACACTTGGGGGGAATCTTCTCAGCCCATGGGGCCACAGCTGTGTCATTGATGCTGGAACTCAGCCACCATCTCATACTTAAGGTACTTATAGACAAAAAGTACAGTGGAGTCTTTCCAGCGGCCCTAGTGCAACAGTAAGCTTATTTGTAGGAAACAGCTGTAGAGGCTACACAGACCCTGTGCTTGGGGAAAGGTCAAAGAATGGGGAACTCCTGCCAGTTCCATGTGAGTCGAAACAGCACAGAAGAAAGTTGCATAGGCAGGTGCAAGACCACATCAAAGACTGTCTGAGTCCTCTGCCTGCAACACCAAGCAATACTCAAAAGGGGAGAAGAAGAGAAAACATAAAGCTACCTTGTGAAATTGATTTACTTCTCTATTAATAAGCTAAGCACTATTTGGTATAAGTTCAGAGTGGAAGGGCAAGCTTAGTTTTGTTTGTAACCCCAGTCCTAAGTCATTTGGCTAGTAATTCATGGTCCAAAAGATTATCTTCAGCAGGACCCTGTCAGTTTCCCTGCATCACTTATTGCAGCTGTGTGCTAACAAGGTGAGCCTTTATGGCCATCAGCCTAGTACCAGCACAAACATCTTCCTCAAGGCTTTTAGTAAAGCTATTTTAAACATGAAAAAGGTAGTTGAAGACTTGGAATTTGATTAAGTTCTTCATGGTGATACAGGTCGAAACAAAAATAGGGTTTTTTTTTTAAAAGAAAGTGGCAGTCACAATTAGTCTTCTTCCAGGTTTTGACCTACCTCACACCATTCCTTTCTCACTAAAGATCAAAGTATTTTTGGCAAGTGGAAATGAAGAATCCCATTTTAATTTGAAAGGTCTTTGCCTTATTCAGTTCTCCTAAAAGAATTTCTTAAAAGGAAGTTGTAAAGCACTTGTGAGAGCAAAACCCCTGTGGTTTATGCTAATAAAGCAACAGCATAGGCAGGAAAGGACACCTTGCTGTTTCTGCAGGGTATGTTAACTACCTTAAGAAAGCTATTACTTTGTCTCAACATTTCACTGGTTGTTTCTCCTTCAAAGAACACACAAGGAAATATGCAATTCAAAAATTTAATGTTGTACCAGGCAGTAAGAATGAAAAGTCCACTCCCTAGGAGGAGTAACTGTACACGAAATAAATAAGTTACATTTTAAACAAAAGCACGACTGGCTTTTTAAAGTGCATGTGTATATGGCCCTTAGGCTCTGAACTCCATTGGCTCAATATTAAAAAAAAAAACAAACCAACAAAATTAAGTATTTATATAAATCTGCCCTGTGTTTAAGAAAGAAGAGGGTCTGGCTCAGCTCAGAACAAGCCATCAGCTTCATTGCCTGGAGCCAGCCATGTTTCACACCTTTTGTTCTATTTGTGCCTACTGCACACAGGAGAGAGAGAAAAAAGGATGTCTTAGAATGGCATCTGTAATAGATTATCACTCCACACACATTCTTCAGAAGCTCCATGTTGGATCATTTAGTCTGAAATGTACTTTTTTAAGACAGTAAAAGAGTTGCTTGTAATTAGATATGTTTACACCCTGTGGACAATAGCTTTGCATACAAAGAGTATGGTTCAAGTTGTCAGCAATAACATGGCTAGTAAAAAATAAAGGACCATTGTTTACAGTCTCGATTCTCAGTCCTGTCCACTTATTTTACACTTATTTTTACAGAACCATTTGATGTTTGCTTATTTGTTTTGAAATACACAAAAAAACCCCAGTTCTACTGTGCAATAAAATTAAACAGTTGCATCATGCTGTCCTTCATCCATGTGAGAACAAAACTCAAGTGGTTAGTTCCAAACAGGGACCTGCAGTTTAGGGCATTTCCCTGCTCAAGCTGAGTTACAGCAAAAAGGTTGTTTCTGCACAAATAAAAGCCAAATCTGTCCAACTAGGGAAGAGGCAAATTGTTTCACTTACTAAATGTTCCCTTTCCAAACGAAAATACCTGTTCAGCAAGTCACATCCTAGAACTTTTTCAGGAGGTTTTAGGGTTTTTTTTTCCCTTTTTAATCTGATACTGTTCCTTTTTAAGCAACTGCTTAAAGACTTCTACCATGCAAAAGGCTACTCAACCCATCCTCCTTCACAATGCCTTGGATTCTACTCGTGCCAGTGTTAAACACCCCCAGGTTTCAATCTCAAGCTAAACGTTGGGTCGACCAAGGCCTGTGCTGTCAAACAGAAGTGACAGTCCTCACTTTGGCAGACAAAGCTTGCTTAAACCTTCTCTTTAGATCCTGCATATTGGGTGATTTTGGCCGTGGAATAAGAGAGGTCCTCCTCCTCTCAGGGGTGCTGGTTATTTGCTGTTTATTGACTTCTTTACAGAGGAGATGGAAGGCATTGAAGACGTTGTTATAGTTTTCACTGACAGATACTTCATAGAAAGTACAGCCCAGCATATTGGCCAGCTGAAGTCCCTGCTGGGGCTCCACCTCTTTAACATGCAAGAGATCAGCTTTGTTTGCCACAATGACAACAGGGACCATGTTCCCTGGATGCAGCTGTCGAACATGATGGTAAAGGTGACTGAGTAGTTCAAAGCTCTTATAGTCAGTGATGGAGAAGACAATCACCAGGGCATCTGCCCAGCGAATGCATCTGTTCAGCTGCTCATTACAATCCAGACTGTGTTCATGGATCTGAAAAATAAATGGTCTCAAATTAGATCGCTGAAGTCATAAAAGATTAAAGGAACCTGTCTTCAAGAGTCTGTAAAGCCAAATAACATTTTACAGCTTCAGACATATATTTGGATTTCACATAGTAAGCATGAACTTAATCTGAGCATAGCGAATAAATGCAGATGTTGATTCAGCTGCAAAAAGCTGGAATTTAACACTGGAGTTTGCTATACTCAAATGGAAAATTGACCTGAGTAGTTCTGCATGCAGAGAAAGACTTTGTAGTTCCACAGAATGGGAAATTAACTGGCTAGACAGTAAGTCTGGGGAAGCAAAGATATGAGCTGGAAGCATTTAGACCTGGAGTGGTGCCCAGTTCAAAAAGGCAACAATCCAGCATTACTCAGGTCTATACATTCAAAACTTTAACTCACGACACACTAATGAGCACAGCCACAATGTAGCAGACTTCACTTTGTCATACACATTTATGAAGCTTGTTGGGCAGTGGTCACGACATTTATTTTCTCATTACCATATTTCACATACACCAGTTTGAATTGTTTCTGGGTTTGTGCCTTATGTTCCCAATATACAGGAACAAGGCACTTCAGTAATTCAGCCTCTCAAAAGTAACAGGCCTCCAATGAACAAATGATTCATTGAAACAGTCCCTCAACACAGCTGGCTTGACTGGTTAAAACACCAGTGTGCCACCTCTCCCACACAGAACACCAAACTCTGGAATGGACAGCAAAATATTTTACAGAAAGACCATAACAAGATGCTGCTCAGAGGGATTCAAGCACACAAACATTTAGAGCTACTCTGGTAGCATGGTTGCATCTAGCTCACCTGAACTCCTGGAGTATCTTGCACTTGGATGGCCAACATCTCTCCATCTACCTGGATGTGCCTGCTGTAGAGATTACCTGACAAGAACACCAACAGGTTCACAAGTACAGTCACCGCTCTACAGACAAATGTTGTTTCTGCTGCCCATTAGTTGTGTAGGGAAGGTCATATTGCCACCCATGAAGCTAGAAACCAGTGTCATAAGCTTTTTGTGTGTTAACAATATTTATGATATTACTAGAAACCTAGGACTAAACAATGAATTTATTTGTATTGAAGCTGGGGATTAAATGGTAGGCAACTTGGAACCTAATCACTCTTAAAGACTGTCTTATCTTGAATGATAAAGGTAAGAATGCAAAATAACCAGCTTCCATTATATAGAAAAGCAGTTTTCTTGTCATTTAGTATTTCCACAATTTAGTGAAGCTCCCTATTGGCTGGACTGTAAGATTTTCTTGGGTTTTTTTTTAATTTCCTTAGCTTTTTCAAGTAATTTCCTCAACAGAAGGCTGTATATTTGACACCAACATTAGTTTAAACTCTGCACTGTACTCACTGAATGAGGCGTGTAACATCACCTCTCCATTTTCTCCTTTAACTGGCCCTGCCTAGCCCGTGGAGCTGCTGGCACTCAGTTTGCAAAGAAGAATACAACAGTGGGCTTACAGAATGTTTTCTTGTTTTAGCTAAAAGGCTCCTTCAAGAAAGGGGTACTTCCACCACATAAAGAAAATTCTGTCAGGGACCTGCAGTACAACCCATCTCTAGAGCTGCTGCGACCACAAACCGCATGTGGCTGTGTCTGGCGTGCCCCTTTCCGAGGGCTGCGAGCACACCGGGGAGGGAAGCGGCTCTCAGGGAGCCAGCAGCCGCGGAGCCCTGGGGGTCCGTGCCGCTGGCAGCACCTGCCGAGCGCACAGCAGTCCCGGGGGAGCGAGCTCTTCCCTTCCCACCTGCGCCTCGGCTCAGCACTGGGCTTTGCGCGCTCTCTCTCAGGGCTTGCACCCCGCACCCCTCAGCCCAGGCACCCTCAGGGGAGGCACCCGCCGGCAGCAAAGCGGCCGGGGCCGCGCTCCCCCGCCCCGCGGTACCCCCTGCCCGACCTCCATCCCGGCGGGAACAAAGCCGCGCCGCCTTACCTGCGTTCCGCTCATAGTCGCCGATGAACCGCCGGGTGAGGAACCGCACCACGAGCGCTGCGGGCAGGCACAGACAGGCACCATTAGCCGCGCTCCGCCGCTGCCAGCCCCCGACCCGCCTCGCCCCGGCCGCTGCCCCCCTCACCTGTCTTGCCCACGCCGCTGCCCCCCACCACCGCGATCTTGACGAGGCGGGGCCGGGCGGTGGCGGGGCCGTCGCCGCCGGGCGCGCACTCGGCGATGGTGCACATGCTCTGCGTCAGGCGCATCCCGTCCGCGACCCGCACCCGCCGCTACCGCCGCCGCGCCCCCGGCCCTTTTCTCGCCCCCGCGTCCCGCCCCGGCCCCTGGCGGCCACTCAGAGCGCCCGAACACCGCCCCGCCACGCCCCGAAACACGCCCCGAATACCCGCCCCGAGCCGCGCTCCGCCCGTGCCGGGCAGCGTGAGCGGCTGCGGGGGGCTCGGCGGACACCGCCCCGCGGGGGGGAAGGATGTCAGATATGAGGAGTCTGTGTCTGTGTGTGCCCTCCCCGCTCCTCGGGGGTCAAACACCCGCAGCACCCTAACGGCGGCGGATCGAGCGTTTCCGAGGATCTCAGCGCCGCCGTCTTCTCCCAAAATCCGCCCGGGCTGACTGAAACTCGCGCGGCGTCCACAAAGGCTCAGCCACCCGCCGGTTTGCCAGGCTGGCGGGTGCATCGCTCCTGTGGGTGTCAGTCGGGGTTGCACCTAGCGCCCCACACGTCCCGCCTCCCACCTCTGGATGCCTTGCCTTGCCTTGCCTTGCCTTGCCTTGCCTTGCCTTGCCTTGCCTTGCCTTGCCGTGAGAGGTGAGAGCAGACTCTGAACCGCGCCTGGGGCTGAGCAGTGCTGGGTACAATAGAGGAGCTTCTCTCCTTGCCAGCCACCAGGGCAACACCAAAGGTGATTGTGGATTAACTTTGTGAGTAATGGGTGTATTGTAAGGGTGCTAAGATCATAGGGGGAGAAAACTTGTTTCATACGCACAGTTTAACATAAATGGATGGATAAAACAGATTTATAGAAAGACATTCTAAGTCAAAAGGGGAAAGAGTAAAAGACACAATTAGAAATAAATCAACAAGGCTGAAGGACTCAAGGATTTGAATACGAAGAAAAGCCTGGATTTCTTTATGCCAGTGCAGCAGAAATGAACTGGACATTGTATCTTGAGCAAAGGGAAAGGGTTTCATGGAAGACTATCTGCTGTCTTGGTAACTAAGGTCATTGGAAACAGAAAACCTAAAGGTGAAAGTGAAGAGGATTGCTCTCCTAAGAAAGCTTTGTCTTCAAGATAAGGAAATGCAGAAGATAAATAATGTCAGCTAGAAGTAGTTACCTCTACCAGGGAAAAAGAAACAGGGCATTGCACTCATGTGGTGAGAAGGTCATACAGATGGAAGGAAGTCTGGCAATATTTAGAAAGCCAAGAAGCATTTTGCTTCTAGTTTTAGGAAAGATGATTGTATGAAAGATGGATGCAGAAGGAAGATGAATAATGGGAAGAAAGTCATGGGTAATTACTGCAGTGAGGGAAAATGAACGATCTCGTCCAGTGTGCAAACAGGCCAAGTGTGTGAAGATGAGGGTGAAAGGAGCACAAACTTTAACTCTGGCACTCAAGTCATTCTGCAATACTTGCATTGAAGAAAGGGAGGGAAGTAATTTACAATGATCTAGACAAATTTGAAGGAAAGAATAATTAAAGATACGAGAATAAATGGAATGAAAATTAAGTATACAATTACATGAGATGTTGCTTCAGCAGGATATCTTTCTCTGTTTCCCTTTTTCTTCAAGAAACAAAATTAGATAGATGTAGTCTATTTGGGATCAATAATACCTGATGCTGTCCAGACAGGAAACAACTGTTGAAGCAGAAGAGCATGTGGATCAGTAGACAATGACAGTGGAGTGTTCTATATGAGAAGTGTCCGACTGAAGGAAAGTGCTCTGTGTGATTCATCAATGCACCTGTCATCCTTCATGTTTTCATTACAATGGTGTCATCAAGAACACAAGCAAGCTAATGAAATCTGCTGTTGACAGAGCTGGGAGTAGTTAGTATATTGGACAAACTGTGTGTCTCTTAGAACAGGTTTAATGAAAATATAATTAAATTCAATAATATTACTGACATGCAGAGATTAATAAAAAAAATCTTCCATTGGCTATAAGATCAGCATTTGGATAAGAAAGACTAGTTAATCTTGAGATGAGTAGGAGCTGTTTAAAAAGGAAAGTGTAAACCCAGCAATGTCAGATAAGTAATTTCAGAAAAGATCTGCAGTACAGTGTGTGATTCTGTCAGCCAGTCAAGAGTAAATCAGTGTTTGTCGTGGTTTAACCCCAGTCAGCAACTAAGTACCACTTGGCTGCTTGCTTACTCCCTCCTGCCTGCCTCTCTTAGAAGGAGAATCAGAGAGAAAGTAAAGCTCATGGCTCAGGTAAGAACAGTTCAATAGTTGAGACAAAACAAAATATACAAAAGTGGGGCTTAGAAAACGGACGAGCCAGGAAAGTTAAAACTGAGGGCCAGTGCCAGCCTAAGAATAAGTCGTTATAAACTGAATTATAGTAGCAAAACACCAGAACAGATCTCTAACAAGAGTAGAAGGAGCAAAATCAAGCCTAATTTCTGTAAAATGGAGCTGGAGGATTTTATAGAAGGAAATACATGGTGTGATTGACTTCAGTGGCAATGAGATTCAATGATCCCTTCTAGAGGCCTACAGAGAGGATTCTAACATAATTCCATATATAAATATGATAACATATAGGAATGCATACAGCCATGGTGTCTCTAGCACATGAAGGGGTGTGGCAGAAACCACAAAAAAAGGAAACGGGAAAGGATGATAAAAATGAGACAACGCCTCAGTAAACTGGTTTTATAAAGAGATGATTAATTAGGGACTGGATGAAAGTGCTAAAATAACTGGAGAATGGAATCTTCTTCCTCTGTCTCAACATACCAAAAGCAAAACAATCAGCCAGATTGAAAGGTGGAACTTCTGGAAAAACTGAGATACAAAATATGTTCTTGTAAAATGCATATTTGAGTCACTGAGTCAATTTCTGTAGGAAGGCACTGGAACAAAAGCTAAAATTACATCTGTAATGAAAAGGAGGATGCATATATAAATAAGGAGGAGAGGTATTTTTCAGTACTTTATCCTACATTAGAATTCATTAGCAGCAATAAATAATCTTCTCAAATTTTGCACAGATTTCTTAAGTATTATGGACAAGAAAGAGTTCTAATGTGGTGTGGAGAGGCTTTCTCATTCATCAGTCGTTTAAATAAAAAATTTCTTATATCGTCCTTTCAGGCAGAAATTACTGATGTCAGAGATGAGGCCTTAGCCCAAATGATCATGGGGCAGAGCTGGTGGGAATACAATTCCACAGTTCAGGGACACATTCCTATGACTTACTTTATTCTGCTGGACAGAGGATATGTTTGTATGTGGTTTTACTCTTTCTATGAAGACACTTCCATCAACAGCCAGGGAATAAACCTTACTTAGTTACCTAGTGCTTTGGTAATTCTAACTCAGTTCCTCAGAGAAACAATTGCTGTGGACACCGCGTGCAGAAACATGGTCAAAGGCTGCTCATTCCAGAGGAGCATTTACTTTCCAAAGCACTGTGAGATCTTTCTATGGCTTTATAAGAGTAATTATAAGAAAGCTCCCTTTCCATGGCACAACACATGTTCCACGCTCCCAACTTTTAAAGCAAAGTGAACCAGCCCCTGTGAAAAGCCTGAGAAGACCAGAGCTTATCCCTCCTCCAACACAGCCCTGCACCACCTTCCAAGAGAAAAACAAAAGAGGGAGGGAGCAGAGATATTAAAAGAAACTACATAAGTAGGAAAACAACTTCTCTCTGTACTGGGAGAGATCTCCTGGCCAGCAAAAGCCAAGCTTACAGAGCAAGATATGATCTTCATTCCAGGGAAGAGAAAGGCGGGAGAGAGGGAACGGCATGCTCCATGCACTCTCACCTACTCACAGGCCCTATGTGGTTTCTATAGCAGCACAATAGCAGACATTTTTCTCTCTCCACAAGAAAGCCTGAGTAATGTTCTGCAATTATATTAGTCTGCATTTTAATCAGATTTTATCTTCTTTTAAGCTTGCATTTTTTTCCCATTTCCTCTTTATGTAATGGTACCAAATTCTAATCCAAGAAGTGAAAAGCTCAAAGGTTTTGTTTTGCATTCAGGGCTGCCCATCTGCTGTCAGTATTTTTTTTTTTTTTT
>VZUA01015993.1:93758-120763 GCA_013401035.1 Horornis vulcanius
TTAGGAGAAGAAAGTCTGAAAAACGCGCTGAATCATAGGCCATGTACCATTTCTGCTTTAGTGTGCAATGTACCACTCAGAAGGAAATAAAATGACCTCACTTGCTACCATAATTAGAGATCTGCATGACCTATTGTCTCCAAACCCAGGCAGTGCTAAAAGCAGGAACACCCAGCATTTTTTCCTTCCCTGGTTTTTGCACACTGCTCTTTCTAGACCTCTGCCTATTTCCAGTTACTCCTGCTCATACATTTAATAAAGTATATTTGTTGAAATACATTTTTTAGAATGTGTGGTCAATTAAATAACTTCATGTCTTACAAAAAACATACAGTACAACCTGAATATGGCAAATCATTGTTGACAGTTTCTAAACTGAAAAAAGTTCATACTTTGAAAATACTCATGACTATTTTCAATTTTACAGCATTCATAATTCATGCATTGAGTCAAAACTGTAGAATTTTATTATCAAAGCATAGGAGGAAATCTCTGAGTTTTACATCAAAGTCCACCAAACAGAAAAAGTCAGGCTACCTTTACTGAGGTAAGAAAAAGTATTGATGTGTGGAAAAATCCAATGAGACTTGCATCAGAAACCAAAAGTAGAAGGTTTTAAGAAAATGTAGTTTATACAGATCTGAGATGTAACAACCATAAACAGGATTTTTCCATGTCATAAACCCTAGTGTGGTAAGAAATGTCTGCCTGCATTGATCTGAACCAGAATGGACGGGATGCACGCACGTTGTTTCTTCGATTCAAGCGCATTCAGCTGACATTCTCACCCTCTGTGCGTGACCTGAAGGATCTTGGATACAGCTGTAACATTATGAGAAAGTGTGAAGAAAAGTAAGGAAGATGCAGTCAACTGATCACCAACTCAGAAGAATAGCCAGGACAACAAGTAGCCATTACTACTTGTGTATTACCTCCAAGCTTCCCACTGAACATCAGTTTGGCTAATTTGTTAATGTAAGGCCACAGACTCGTAAAGCTTATTCTAGCATGAACACCTGCATCCAAACCTCAGATTGTTAAAAACAACACACTACAAACCCTTGAGATCACAAATCTGTGTTACTAAGCAGAAGTCACACAAGCTCTGATACTGATAAGCTCCTCAGAACTAAAATTCTTGCAGAGTACCAGACCTTTCAAGGTGGTCTCCCAATAATTCTTACTGATTAAAAAAAAAAAAAAAAGGAGTCTAATCTCCTGGAAAACTGGAGGGGTTGCTTTTGGAGCCAAAGAGCAGGAAAAGGACAACTGCTACTGAAATATCAGCACTGGGCTCCCTGCTCCTGTCAAGCCCTGGATTTCAGGTGCCAAGCTGGAAGTCAATTCAGCAGCAGGATGGGTGGATTCAAGATATTTAAGTCAGACACTCTAATCTGAACTCCTACCAGCAGATAAGAGAGACTTAAGCAGAGTGAGAGCTGGTTTGCTTTTATATTTAGCTCTATTTAAGAGAGACTCATTTCTCTAAGGCCAGTCTTTCAAACACGCCAGTTTGCCAAGAAATATCGCTCTGCACCACATCTGCCAAAGTTTGTAATCCAGAAAAATACACACTGGAGATAAATGCCCTCATTCTTGATTTTCACTTCATTGTGTTTAGAAAAGCAAAGGGCAGTAAGTTCTAGTCTGGTTTAATAATCTACCTCAATTTACACGGGCCATCTTTTGAGAAGGGTTTTTCTTCAATTTCCAAACTCAGAATAATTGCAACATCAGAATNCTTGCCAGACCCTTGCACAGTACATAACATAATGTACATAACATAATGTTGCTTCATGTAGACGTGTATAGAAAACTGTCCAGGGCTAAGCACATTATTCCATATGTATACTCTTCAGGTTGTTGGGGTTTTTTATTCCTTTGATCATTGTGTCTCTTCAATTGTAACTACTTACTAAAAGGCAGTGAAATAGGAAATATCATGCTTTTCAACTGTCTGCAAGAACAGGAATAAATACATAGATATGTAAATATTCCCCCTTTGGTTTGACAGTCTTCAGTCTTGAACAGATTAACTATCTTGCAGATTTAGTCAAAGAAAACCCAAAGCAGCATTACTACATTTGCTATCAGTAGCCAGAATTAAGAGAAGTATACTGATTAAAAACTATATCTTTCCCTCTTCTTTATTTTCCCCAAATCTCACATATAATTCTTGCTGTACAAAGCATACGTATGAAAATTTATAAAAAGACAGAGTATGGTTTCATGTCATTTAGCCTATAACAAGGCTGTAAGCCAACTTGGTAGCCCTTGACTATTATCAGGCAAATCTGGCTATTTTTCTTCCATTAGTCTCTGCTTTTCCAGTGAGTAATAAAACAGAGAACTGTAATGGTATCACTCCATTTATAGCATAGCATTCATCAAACAAACCAGGTTTCTTGGTGAACTGCACAGCCCCAAGCACATGGTGGTGGTCAGAGCTCATTTACACCAATCAAGTCACTGGATTAAGACCAACTTCATATACCTAGACTAATATTAATCCCTTTGTTTTGCTTCACTAACATGATATATCGTAAATGTAGTTAGGTGAGTGATGCCTGAACTGACATATTTCAAAAAGCCTGTAGATGGAATAGGAGCGAGCCAAAGTTAATTGAGGAGAGATTTCTTATACTCTTGAGAAGTAACAGAACAAAGTACTCCCAAGTGACTTATCATCCCAACCAGTGCTTCTTCAAAACAAGCTTTCAGCATAGAGCAATGGCCCCAACTTAATGATAACAAATAGCTAAATGTAAAAATTATGCTTATAAATACATGAAATAATTTGATACTTCCTTAGTTGAAAATACAATCTCTGCTTTGATTTTGCATTACACCAGATCGGTTTTTAAAGAATAATTCCTTATGTTTGTCTAGTTACTTGAAGAACAAGATTGGTGAAACTCCAACCCTAATCTAAGACAGCTTCTGACTCCTTCAGAAATTCTGTAAGTGTAGACAGCTCACTGAAAACATCATGCCAAACTATCAAATGTAAACAAGCTCAGTGTTTAAGGAAAACAGGAGTAAACATTCAGAAATCAGTCTATACCAAATGCCACCAATTAACACTGAACCTGAGAGATGCAAATTAGAAATCTTGCACAGGGCAGACATAAAATCACAACCCTATAATGCCAAGACTGAATAGACTAAAACCTAATCCTTAAGCATAGCTACAGAAGACAAAGGTCTATAGAACTGACAGGACTTATAAGACATGATTTATTGTTTCTCACAAGAGGAAATGGACACTTGTCAAGTTCAATATCATGAAGAGAAAGTAATTCTGTCTATCCTTCAAATTTAGTTTTTGTCTTATTAAAAATGCAAACTTAGGTGAGTCTAGAAGGCCACAAGTAGATCACTGCTCATCCCTTAGTGTACGTTTAAGCAAAATTAAAGATACATTTCTCAGCTAGAGGGGGGTTAAATATGACCATATATGTGTTAATACATTTGTTCCTAAATCCACACCAATTCACTCTCCTGTAGGCAGTGGCTAGCACCTGACATTCATTTCTGACTATTTTATACACTTGCTTGTGCATTCCAGGGAAGCACTGGCAATAACAGGACACACAATTACTTCACTTTAAGACCTATCATTAAGAAAAATGCTTTTAATATTAAGACATAAGCTACTGGAGAGCATATGCAACCTTTCAATTGTTCAACAAAAATGATCTTGCTCTTCAAGGACCTTCCCACTGATGTGCTTTACAGAGAATGTTGCAACACTTTCCTTGTTAATTTAGAATAGGCAAGGAATGGGATTCTTTCTAACTTCTTTACAGTTTGATACAATCCTTTTCTAGAGAACATGCAAACACAATAAATTAGAAGATAGCTGGTTGATCTGGTTTTGCATTACAAAATACTTCAGAATACTCAGATGCCAAGAATAGAAGAGTAAGAGAGAGCCTTTTCAATGCGTTTGTAAATTTAAGATTACCTTACCACATCTGGACATGGCAAGAGAATGTTTCTGTGTGACAGCACAAAAGTGTTTACACTCATGAAACAAAGTCATTGTACAGAAAGCACCTTAACAAGAAACCTTCAGAACACAAACTCTTGGTAGATTACTCATATTTAATTTCAATTAATACTCAATTTATTTTGATTAATCCACAAACACAGTCAAATTACAGCAGTTTTTGTTAGGAAACCTGTTTCAACAAATGGTGAGATGCCTGTTTCAACATGATCATCTGAGACATAATTTTAGCCATTGCTTGTCTCAGTTCTACTTCCAAGACAATCGTAGAGGTGACAACTGGAATTGTCTTGTATGAAGTCAGAAATCACGCACTCAGGAAATCACAGACTGATGTTTAATGTCAGCTCCTGATGCTGTTTTCATCCCTGTAAAAGAAAAACAGAACTTGCAGTCATGCACACACAAAACAGCTAACTGCTCTAAGGTTGAGCCACATGAATCTTTCCACATGACACTAATCCTTAGGCCAGAGCCATTTCTAAAAAGAAATTACTTTGTACAGGATGGGATTTTCTTTTCCCATACCATTAGTACGGATTCCATTCCAGAGGACCAAGCACTTAGAATAAGCAGACCCACTACATATTATTGGCTTTCCTTTGATTTTTTTGCTATTTATTTTTAGCTACATCTATATAAAATTCTAACCATTACCAACCACACAAGTTTTTCATCAAAGCTATTTTGCTTTGTTTTCCAGCAAGGAGTAAATAAACTCCTTCAGGAATAGAAGGCAATGCATCTACTATTATCTGATATTCCTTTTCAGTTACATACCTGGAGACCAAACAATGTACAAGAAACTTCACTCATGACACTCATCACATAGGTTCACAAAGCACAAAGGTTTGAGAAATGATTCAGATATCATAACAAAATGACATTTCAAAATCTTCCTACAAGCTATTAATAAGTTGATTCAGCAGGTTCCAGAAGTGCAGCAGTTATATGAATGTGTTCCTCCTAAGCATGATCCAAAGAAGAGTTTTAACCTCACCTCTGGGTTTGCCAGAGAACTTTTATACCCCTCTGTGTTGGCCACTTAAGACACTGACAGACTTAAGAGGGCAAAGCATAAAAGGGGACTAGATTTTAGTATATTATATTGTTTTCTTATCAACTAAGATGAACTGAATTTACTGTTTGCTCAAAAGATTCTACAATTTGCTTGAAATTTGTACAATATTAAAGAGCAATATTAAAAACCATCAGCAATTGTCATTAGATGAGAGCACTTACCTTCCAGTAGAAGGCATTATTTATTCCTAAGAAGTCCTGAGCATTGCTTCGCATTTAGGTGTGATTACCCATGCCTAAAACATTCCAAGCATGAGGTTGCTATGTGAGGCCTCTAAACAACACACACACACACACACACAAAAAAAAAAAAAAAAAGTTGCAAAATTATAATAATGTTTAACTACAGACCTTCTCAAAGCCATATTCTATAGAGTTGCTACTACATTGTTAAACATTTTAAAAGTAATTTTGCATGGAGTTCCAGAAGTCATTTACAAGTTCATTATCAAATCAAAACCTAGAGCAAAGGTAATTAGTGATTCAATCTGTTAAAAAGGTGTGTCCATTAGCCCAGTTCAGCCATCTTTTAAAACATACTTTTAATCATAAACGATGTTAAGTTTATTAAGCAAAAAATTCCTTTTAGTGCTGACACTACCGAGCTAAGCTCTAAATTTACAGATTTGACTGACTGCCAACCAATTCACTGCTATTTAGTGTCTACTCGCAGATACATATACGCATATATACACACACCTTGTCACAAATTACACAGCACTCAACCGAGAGACATCAAAAGACACTGTTACACGTGGACTACAAGACCGGAGGGAAAGCCCAAGACGAGTTTTATCTTTCCTTTGAGCCCAAGTCTTAAGCGCCTACAGCCTAAACTTCACAGGTTATAATTGAAATTTTCTTGATGTGGCGTATAAAAAAAAACAAAATTAATGCAGTAATTCAGATTTAACGTCTGTGCAGCTCAATAGCTGCGATTTAAAGAACAGAAGAGTGCAAATGTAGACAATCATTTTGACTCAGAGACACAGGGCAGCACCTCCATATACCTGTCTTTAAAGTGTCTCAGGATTCAAAGCCCTTTACTTCTGAAGCCAGAAGCCTTTTCTTACCAGCCCCAGGCTGTAAGGAGTGATGAGCTCGGTGTGCCCCTCACCCATAGGCGTCCAAAGGCGTGAGTGCAGATCGCCAGCGCTTCCCCCTGCCCAGGCCTGCCGCGCGTGGCCTCCGGCCCATCGGGAGCATTTGAAGGGCTGGCCGGCCCCTCGGGACACACTGCAGAGGGAGAGAAACATCAGCCAGGCAGCCACGGGACCGTGCGGGGGGAATGTAGGGACAGGCCATTTGTGCCTCACGACAGGATGCAGGGCGGAGGGGAGGGCTCCGCACTGGGTTTTAGTGAGGGAGAGCTGCTCTATCCCCCTGTGTTGACTCTCCGGAGCACCGTCAAGCTCCGAGAGGGCAAGATGTGAAGGGATGTGAAGGGAAAGCGACGTAGGTTCCACCCCCCCGACGCCAGGCCCAAAGCCCGTCCACGCGGAGCGCGGGCTGTTCCCCCGGAGAGCGGCCGCAGCTCCCTTACCGCGCCACAGCCAGCCGACAGAAAGGGCGAGGGCGGCCTCACCGGGCATTAAATAGCGCCACGCGCTCCCGCGAGACCCCACTCGGCTCCAGCCACCGCCGCCTATTGGCGAGGCCAGCGCGCGTGACCCTGCGCGGGGCGGGGCGGCCGAGCCCGGCTGAGGCAGAGGGCCTTGGAGCTGCTCCAGGGTTGGGCTATGGCTGGGTCTCTGCGGCCCGCCCCGTTGCTCAGCTGTGCTTCCTGAGGTGACCCCCATGGGTCAAATCAAGGCTTTCGTGGGGACGTGCTAGTCCACTCCTGCCCAGGCCGAGTTCTGGGTGCCCGGAGATGTTTAACACCGGGAAATAAAAGTGTCTTCTGTGCGAAGTAGCAGCTGTGTAGCGGTTTTGAGGCACTAAATGCCGCTGATCTCTGTCTAAACTCCTGTCTAAGCCCTGCTTAGGAGGCTTAGGAGCTGTCTGTGAGGATGGTGAGGTAAAGCCCCGAGTCTCGCTAATGCCCTGACGGACAGCACATGCAGCTCTGCTGGGCTGCGTGCCAGGGGTGACACGGTGGCACCAGGCCTGTCCTGCAGCCAGCACTCAGCACGGGTGCAGAGCACTGCTGCTGTTCTGCCCCAGATAAAATGGGCTGCCTGTCTGGGGATGCTGCTAAGAGGTTTTGGAGTATGAGCAGATTAGCAAAAACAGGGAATTAGTAGTTTGTAGCACAGAGACTTTGTATGTTGCCCAGCAAAGCTGGGCAGTAGGAATCACAACATATAGAATATATTGAGTTGAAAGGGATCCATCAGGATCTTCAAGTCCAACCCTTGGCCCTGCACAGGACACCTCAAGAATCACATCCTGTGCCTGAGAGCACTGTCAAAACTGAACTGAATGGAAGTCCCTGCTTGTCAAATAGGTGTGTGTACTGTTGATAATTCATACCTTCCTGTCTCAGTGAGAAACAATATGTCTTGGCTCATGCTGAGTTACTACTAACGCAGTACTTGTAAATCGTGTGGAAAGAAAATATCGAGTTGGTCTGCTATCCCTAGTCTGAAGCCGGCATTCAAATTACTTTTAACAGCGCTAAACCAATCTGATGCAGCCTGAAACAAATAGTCACATAGTTGCAATCAGGGGATGATTCAAGAAAGTGTTTCCTACCAGTTCTGGTTACCCCTTCTGTCTAATTCTTGACACTCAAAACATTGTTGCAGATTAATCCTGCTACAGTTTACTGTCTGTGCATCAAGATTCAAAACCTGTCTCAGGATTCTAGGTAAATCAGTCTCTGGAGATAAATTTGTGAGACATGTATTTTAAGTTATTTCAAGTGGGCTCCTTTGCAATGACTGTTTTCTACAGACACCTAAGTCAGATCAGTCCTTTTCGGTAATGTAGTCAAAACGATGAAGTAGCATTCAGCCTTTGATTTTTTAGCACTTGTGTCAGTGAGATTTATGTCAAGTTTGGTTCTTATTTTCCAGTACAGAATGGAATAAACTGGCACTTCTCTTACACAGAAAACCAGCAAACCACAGCAAACCAGTGATCAGTATCCATCCCAGGTAAGCATTTTAATAATTCACATAATCCTACAACTTTTTCTTGCCCCTCACAAGCTTTCTTCTGTTTTCCCCAGACAAACTTTGCATTGCTTGCCTTCTCTTTGGCTCCATGAAACTAACTGTTGTGTTTGAAGTGGCACAACTTCAAGAGAAGGAATGCAGAGTCTACCTGATCTGTCTGTCCTTTTCCAAATCCTCCCTATAGAATAAAATAACTGTCCTTTAATAAGTTACTGAAAGGGTCAGAAGTGGATTTGAACATCTTTCTTGAAGGCTGGTTCACCCATTTCCTGGAAAAATGCTGTAACCACTAACTTGCTGCCTAGAAGACTGCAGGCAGATCTGCCATTTCCACGTGTGTGGGATGTAACTTTTATCTGAATGAACTTCTCAGCTGGGCACTGGATCTGCCTACAGCCTGGATACTTAGGGGACTTGAGGGAAAGACCATAATATTGGTGGATCTGTGTACAGGTTAATTTTGAGATTATTCAGGATCCCTAACTGGGAGAAACACAGGCCTGGTCATGACCAGAATTTGTAGGAAATCCATTAATTGTGAGGGTCTTGGTTATTTTGTAGATTAGTGTTGAGCTTTTTAAGGAGTTGGATGAGCTGAACTAACTTGATCAAATCTTGAAGAGTGGTTCTCTAATTAGCCAAGTCTCTCTTTGCCAGATGCAAGAATTAAGTCTCAAAGTCACTGCTTTGATGCTTCTCACAGACGAAATACTCTTGAAAACAACTTGTTTAACAACATCATGAGTTTACCATAATGTGCAATTGTCATAAACATTTCACTTCAATTTTGCTGTCTTTCTCCACACTGATATGAAGGAAAATCAATCAAGAAAAACTCATTGTAACCATCAGTCTTTGTAGGTGGATTACAGTACTGAGTGGCATTAAATAATTGTCAGGTTTGTAATCTTAGAATGTAATAGCCTTTTATTTATGTGTGTGTGTGTAATTAAAATGTGTGTGTGTGTCTTAAAACTTTGAGATGGTAATGTAATAAAAGTGTAATTTAATTAATTTATGAACAATTCAATAAAATGTAAAGGCTATTTTAAATTCATGCTGAAAATAGACTAAATGCCACTTACAGCTTATCTGTCTTTTGGGTTTTTTGTCCTCAGGATGTTTGTGAGTTAAGACTGGAGCCAGTAAAATAGAATAAAAATAATAAACAAAATCTTTGGAGAAGAGGAAGGCAAGCCAGAATAATTATTTCCTTTGTAGGGGCAGAAACAATGGAAACAGCAATATATTTCTGTTAGAAACTTCAATTTTCTGTTATTTTCCTTCAGTGAGTCTCTTTTTGTTTGAGAAATTACTTCCATGGTTAAAACTTTTAGTTATCTTTTTTCCAGCTAATATGTATGATTAGAATTTAAATAGTATTTTTCCACCTGAAAGCACATTTTGTATAGGTTAAAAAAAAATGCCAGTGAAGTTTGCTAGTGAGCTCCCTTGCTGAATGAAGAGGACATTCTTCAAGAGTCTTCCTTCTGGAAAGGTGGGAATATTTTTACTTAAGTAGTGAGTGTGGGGAAGGTTAGTATTATTTAAACTGATGAAGCAATACACTAAAGTTCTTTAATTGTTACTGTTTCAAACTCTGAACACAGTGTGTTTGAAACTCAAACAGAAGGAACAGGACAGGACTAAGAGATGAGATAATCACAGCTCTAAGCCAGTATCAACATTGGACTGACCACAGAGGCTTTAACAGCCTCTTCACAGAATAGAATTTAATGGCTTTCACTAGAGAACTGTAAGACTCCTTGTATCTACTCAGTCAGCTTTTGGTACATCGACGTCAATGTACTTGCATCTGCCTTATTCTGCTGTCTTTGAGCTTTCAGATCTGATATCTGGCCAAAAAAAAAAAAAGATGATGTCAGATGCTATAAATGTGTTTTGTTTTCTTCTGTAAAGTAGCAGCTTCTGAGAAAAATGAAGAGAAGGTAGTCCTTACTTGCCAGCTAGTAAAATGCTTAAACTAGCAAAAGGTAGACAAGATTTGAGGATCCATTTAATGCAGTTTTATTTTTCATACTTTATCTTTAGAATCCTGACAAGTCATACTGTCACCAAAACATGAAGTCTTACAGTATTTTGAATCAAAAAAGTAATTTCTTAGATAATTTGAAAATGTTGGTTAGGGGTTGCCTTGAAAATGACAGTCTTAAGAAGAATAGTAAATCCAAAATTGGGTTGATTTTTTGGTTTTAGACTCTTCACATTTTCTATGAATTTCTATTTCTATGGATTTTATGAATTTTTCATGGACTACAACTCACTCTTACCATTAGAATTTCAGGTACAGATGGAGTGGTTTCCATGGACCTACTATGAGCCGTGTGCCATAGATTCAATCCATAGGCTGCAAGCTGGCATTTGGCATTGTACTAAACCCACCAGTCTGTTCTGAAATGAGGCCAAGCTTCATGGAAAATCCCAATTTCTCATTCTTGTATCTACACATTTGCCATGTTATTAAAGATATTTTGATATTTTTTGGTAGAACATAATTTAATATTAGATACAAAACATATTTTAAAAATTGTAAAATTCTAAACCTACGTGGTCAGCACTGCAAGTATTTCAAATATCTGAATTCTCTTATAATTCTTATATATTTTCCATGCTTCCAGAAAACCTTAGTATTGTTTTAACTCCCTTTTCCATTAAAATGACCTTTTAATTGGTTGGAAATAGATCCTAAATTTAATCTGTTCCAAACATTTGTTCAGCAATACTGACTGATGATTACCCACTTCTGGACTCAAGTTTATTACAAGAAAAACATGAATGAACCCTCTGTGGAATTTTCCAAGATTTCTGGAGAGGAAATGCAATATCCTCTTTGTAGCACAGAATGAGCAGATATTCTAGTCTCAGATTTGCTACCAACTTTCCTTTGTAACTTTGGACAAGTCACTAAATTTCTGATGGCAATTTTCTTGCTTTGTAGAAAAAGCTAGTATTAACTTGCACCCAATAATTTGACAACTCTGAGTGAATGCTTGCAAAATAATCTGAAAAAGTCAGATGGAAAATGTTATGGAAGTCCATGCCTCTACTAGCCAAGGCGGATATTTACAATAGGTCCATATTTTATGTAGTGAAATAGAAATGTTGAAGTATAAAACCAGATGAGACCAAGAAGGATCTAAAATTAAAAACAGGAGGTATTTTTTGACCTTTCAACAGAAATTATATAAGCACTCTTAGGTTATAAATAGTCCTTTGTTTTCCTTCTCTTTGTCTAACACTCAGAAGAAACACAGGGTTGGTTGTTTGTTGTAAAGAGATATGGCAATGCTTTAGAGTGGAAACAATTGTGCACTGTTCTTTATTTATACAATTCCTATAAAGTTTGTAACTAGCATTTGTTGCATTGCTTAGCACTTTTTTATCTTCAAACGGCTACAGAAATAAAGTTTCTATTCCTGAAAATGTCAACAGTGGAAGAAAACAAAAACAGACACCAGTCCATTTCCAGCATGAAAAATTTTTCTTCTTTCCTGAGCAAAAAAGAAGAAGAGCAAAAAAACCAGTGTTAGACTATAGTCAACTGACACATAAACACTTGTTATTATTCCCTATTTTTATTATTAATCTTCAGAAACATAACATGAAATGTGTCCAGCTTTAAGTGAAAGTATTTATATTAGCACTAAGGAATATGATACTGAATCCCTCACAGAATAATATGTGTGCATGTTTACAAATATTTCCTTGAACAACCAATAGGTGCTTAATAAGTAGCAATTTAATTTTGTGTCAAAAAAAAAAGAAGTTTAATGAACAGAAACAACTGAAAACTTAACCTAAAGTAAAGTAATTGTCATTTGAGAAAAACAGAATTATTAAAATACCATTTTTTTTTTCTTTTCACATTTTCTATGATTTCTCTCAGGTTTGTACTTTGGAAATAATTGACATTAAAATATATATGAGGCAAGTGGGTTTATTAGATACTGCGTTTTGTTTCATTCAAATTTTTAACCACCATTAAAACCCATTTTTTTGCTCTATAACTTTTCACTGGTAACAAGTATGAGTCTCCACAGTAAATTGGAATAAGCAGGCTGCATCAAAGAATACATGATTAGGCTTTTGCAATAACAGGCATCAGAGTTTAAAAACCAGGTATGGGGCAGTACTGTCCAGTCTCTGCAAGCTACTTAGAAATGCACCAGAAACTAACCAGACCTTGATTACTTCAGCCCTGACACATCCGCTTAACTCCCATTTTCCTTGGTTATGTTGAGAAAACCTGTCATATTATGTGTAATCCAGTCCTCTGAGTTTAAGCAAATTAAACACTTGGGATCAAGTTCACACATAATGTAAGACCATGAACTTAATAGAATTATATCAAAGACTTTTCTTTTTCTTAGCTATGTTATTTGATGGCTCTTTTGCATAGTGATTTGTGGATTAATGAAGCAGTTTTGTGGCCCTGAGGACTTCACTCCATTATGTCCAAAATCTTTCTCCATCCTGTATTTAGAATGTCTGCAATGATTTAATACAACTAATCCAACTTACGGAGGAAAGTTCTGTCTCTGTGACAACCTGATTTTGAGTTTCTTTACTGAAAGTGTCAACAGGATACTACTAATGCCAAAATTGATACAATTTTTATAAAGTGGGCACTTGTCAACAGTGAGCTGGATTAAGGCCACTTACCTAACAGTATTCTTAGGGCAGGAACTTAGATGTTATTTCTGATGCCAGATTTTTTCTAGTAATGATAGATCTTCTTTTGAAATGATAATTAAAAAAAATAATAATACTGACTTCAGAAAGTTTCCTGTGGATCCAGCCTCTATAGGCTGCAATTATATTATTCTAGCACCATGAAATTAAAGGCATAGCCAAGCATGAGCATGCCACACTTCAGGTGCTGTTAGGAGCAGAGGTGTCTGTAGAAATGTTGGTAGTTCTGTCTTCGTTTGAATGATTTCCTCAGCATAGCACAAGAACAATATATGGGCTTTAAGCTCCTGCTGAAAAAAAAAAAAAGTAACATCCTCTAAGGAAAAGAGAATTCTAAGATGATGATTTCCCTAGCTGAACTCTCTTCTTGCTTCTCTCAGAGATTTGCTACGTGACCTCACAGTTAGCTATTTAACAACCTTGTGCCTATTACCACGTGTGTAAATTTAATATACTCACACTGCTTTACCTTGGAGAAAGACATGGGGCTCAACTTGCTTGTGTTTTAAGAGAAACCGAGATTATTACATTAATCGTGTTGTATAAATGCCACGTGTTGTGAATTTGTGAGTGAGCACTTGTACACGTGGTGTGGACACAGTCCCAAAACAGCATTTGTGAAGATAAATGTTATCGGCATGAATGGCAATACAAAGCACCTGTGGGCAGTAAATTACATTCCAGCCTACTGTTCTGGATTTTGCAAGTGCCTGGGCTCCTGTGTACCTCTAAATTAGGTGGGGTGAGCATGTCCCAAAGCACAGTGCAGCCGTCACTGCTAAAGATCCACGTCCTCCTGCCCGCACTCTGCCTTCCTGTCCTTCACCGTGCTGCCTGCCGGTATGCGCACTGAGGCCGGGTTTCTCGGCCCCGTGGCCATTCTAAGCTCGGCACTAAATGCACCACGGTCCCTCCCGGAGGTCCCATCTGGAGGGGCAGCGGGCGCAGCCCCCCCCGCGCCCCCTCGGCCCCGCAGCGCATTGGCTGCGGCGGCGGCCGCCCCGCCGGGCCCGCTGGGGTGCCCCGTGCCGGGCACTGCCTCTGACCTTCCCTTCCCCGGCGCTGTCAGAGCGGATCAGCGGGCGCGGCTCTGCGATGGAGCGGCGAGCGGCAACGGCAGCCGCCGGGAGAGGAGGAAGAGGAGGAGGAGGAGGAGGAAGGGAGAGATTAGCGCGGTGCCGGCTGGCGCAGAGGCGCGGCTGAGCGCTCCAGCGGGAGCCCGGGGCCCTGCGGACCGTGCGAGTGGCACAGGCGGAAGGAGCGGAGATGCGGCCGCTCTCCCCGCGCTGCTGAAGCTCCCGGTCATTCGCCCGGAGGAGGGAGGCCGGGAAGGTCTGTCCTTCTCGCTGCTCTGCGGGCTCAAAGGGTGCCTGTTCAGTCCCCTCCTCTTGCTTTTATCCCAGCCCCGGAGCAGGAGCCGCCGCCGCCCCCTATCCCTTCCTGCGCTCTTCCCACCATGAGCGGGGCTGTTTTCACCTTATAAAGATGGCGGTGTGGGATCGCTGCAACCTTTAGACTAATGACTGTCAGAAACATCGCCTCCATCTGTAATATGGTGAGTGCTGACGGGGGGCGGGCGGCACAGCAGCCTGCGGGGGCCGGCTGGGGGGGCTGCCCCAGGGGCGCAGCGCAACCGCGCGACTCCGTCCCTTGCCCCAGCGGCGGGGAAGCCGGGCAGGCTGCGCCGGGAAGTGGCTGGGATGGAGTTGGCCGACGGAGAGTGACGATGTCCCAAGGAGTTTTACTGAAGCAGCCGCGGCGTGGGCCGGGGAGGGACAGAGATGCAGAACCGGTGCGAGGCCCCCCGGAGCGGGTCTGACCCCGGCCGAGGCGCGTTGCAGACGGAGCCGTGGCCCGCCCTTCCTCCGCCTGCCCTTCCTCCTGCCCTTATAATACTGCGAAAGGACCAAAGTTGGGTTCTGAGTCACGTTAAATCAGTGAGCCCTGCCTCTCAGGCAGGCACCCTGTGGTCTCCTAGGGCCAGGAACTCCCCAGATACACAGAAAAGGAGGATGTTTGGATGCCTAATAGCACTCTACTGGATCCCGATGCTAGTTGCCTGTTCTAGGAAGTCTTGGCTTTAAAGCTAATAGGGTTTAACTTGCACTGAGAACTGGTGTTTGTAAAGTACTCTTGAATCACTTGGCTTTTTCTAAACCAGATTAGACAATTAGGAGAGAATAAAGAAACATTTATATTCTTGTTCATTATGTTCAATTTGCTACTTTTCTCCCCGTGGAACATGCTTTCTGCATTGTGTTTGGGTTTAATTTTAATTCTAGCAAACTTGGAGCACCTAATTTGGTTTAGGTTTTTAAACTTCTTGGCAGGAGGAGGAAAATCTCAAACTTTGTCAAAAACTTTTTAATATAGTGAGACAGTAGCAAACTTGCCGAAGAAATGGTTGCATACTAAGCATCCCAATGCAAACGGGAGAGAATCCTATTTTGTTCATTTTGGGTTGGTTTTTCTTTTTCCCCTGTATTTTTCACCCTTATTTCCAGGTTCTTCAAGAGCAGCTACACACAGTTGCCAGCTTCCCTCCATGTGGTGCCCCAGCATGCCTTGTGCTGCTGATGCCACACACACCATTCATCTGCCCTGGAGAATGGAGCCTGTCTCTAGGGTAAGGCAACAGGCTCAGCCCCAGAGGCCTGGCTCCTGCGGGCTCTGACTGGGGGCACGCAGCCTGCAAGCCTGCTCCCCTTCCACGTGTCCACACTTCCACTTAAGTGGGATTGCTCTTTTGCTGCCAATGAGATGCCTGGGAAATCCCATGCATAGTTTTGATTTGAACCTCAGTTCTCCCTTTGAAATGCCTGCTCTGAACTGCAGAGAGGGTGAATTGGTTCTGGGGTTAAAAGAATTAATACAAAATCCAGTTTTGTGGTATAACCTGGGTGCTCACCTTTCTTCACCAACAGCAACTGGTTTTCTGAAATTTTCATTATTCTTAATGGTTTCCAGTCTAGTGAGCCACAATATTATAGAGAGGTTCAGGAAATGGTACAGGAGTGAGGAGAAAACCCAGGTGCACTTACCTTCTCTCTGAGGCAGGCTCCAGTTTTTACTGCTGATTAATGGTGGATGTGATGCCTTACAAACTGTATAAAAGAGCACTGCATGAAGGGGAGATGGAGACTCATACGTGGATGTAAGACCTTGGCATAAGGTACTAGGAACTTTGATTTTTTTTTTCACGTGCTTCAGACAGATGCACTTGTATGCAGCACAGTTCTCCCAAAGACTGAACAGATTCACAGCAGAGCTGATGAGGTTGTTGTAATGGTGTGCTGCTCAGCTGTCATTGACAGTACATCCTGCAAAAGTAGCATCTGAGAGATGGAGAGACCAAAGGGAAGAAGGAGAGCCCCAAGCAGAAAAGGCATACAAGGATTCATACTTCAAGGCAGTTCTAGCTCATGGTACTGTGACAGAAGGTGCAGTTGATTTAATGTTAATGATATTTCAAGGCGACATATTCCTTGAGGTCTGTGAACTTAGCTTTCAGAGTGCTATGTTGTGTTGGTCACATTTAGTTTTCTCTGGATAACCATCAGGGACTGGAAGTTCTTTTAGGCAAAAACAACGCAGTTTTCAGACAGCTACAAGAATTTGGGGCTGTAAGAGAAATACAAATTCTTTCAAGCATTGGCAACATTGCGTTATGGCTCCTCCAAAAATGTGTCCACTCTGAGGAGGTGATGGACTTGAATTCAGTGATCTGTAGAAGGAGCTATGACAACCTTCCAGAAGACTAGAGGTATAAAAGTATACCTTTTGCCTCTTTAAAACCTAAATATTTGCAGTGCTAGTTTGATTTGGCACATCTGTAGAAATCTACCTATAAAGATGCTGATATGTTGATTCCCAGTCCTTGTTCCTGCACTATACTGCTTGAAAACTGAGCTACTGACAATGTGTGGACTAAGAAAAAACTGTGTAGTTCTTATGTAATATAGTACATTTTTCTATATGATGCTACATAACAGTAGGTTTCTAAGTTTTTTAACCTGGTTGAACTCAGTAATTAAAAAAAAAAAAATGCTCTGATCTTTATTTTTTCCCATTCCACTTAAGAATGTTCACAGAAGGTTTTTTGGTTTTTGAAAAAAACGCCAAAATCTCCATGATTGCCAGAAGATGGTAGAGGTTGTTAGTCTTTTCAGGAAGGATCAAAACAAGCAAGAAAGACAGGGACAGTATTTAACTCACTTGCAAATGATACTTAGTGCTATATACTCACAGGATAAGCTCTCACATGCTGAGACAGACAGAGTAGGAGCTAGTCAGTAAGAGAAAAATATTTGGCAGGGGAAGTTTCCACTTGGCACATTTACTTACAGTAAATATTTAAATGCACAACTTTCTAGAATTAAAAAAAAATCCTCTCTTGTCTTTTACCACTTTTGTCCCCTAAGTCATAATAATAGCAATAGTTGTTATTATTCACTGATTTGCTTAATTAGAACTTAGAGCTAAAACTTGTTCTGAATGGGTGGAGGGGGTGAAGGCAACTTTGCGAGAAGGAATCTGTGGTATTCTTATGTGGGGATGATGGCCATGTTCACTGAGAAGGCAGGTCTAGTCCCCAGGGTGTTCAACTTACCTGCCCTTCAGCCCCTGTAAAAGCACGTTCACTCTGTCTGCACCTCATGTTCACCACTGAGGGATGTATACAATAGGCAGTTGTCGTCTTTTATATAGGACAGGTACAGTAGATGTGAAGAAGCATAGATACATTGAAGAAACTCTGAGGGAATAGAAACAGCCAGTGCTTTGTAACACTTGTAGACTGCAGGCACCAGCTAGGGATGCGATGTAGCCTCTACAATGCTGTAATTCTCTCTAGTTATTGTTTCTGTAAAACAACCCAATGACTCAAGTACCAAATGCTGGTTCAAAGGTAGACAGGCATGCTGGCATTTCATGCTTAGTGAAATCCTCCGCAGTATGTTTCTCTGTTGATGAGCTTTAGGTACAGCCTTGGGTTCTGAGTTAAGCTCACGCTGCAGCTGTGGCCAAGAGATATTACTGTCATGTGCAGTGAAGGACATCTAACCATTTCAGAATGTATTGACATACATAAATACTGATCTGGCTAACAAGCTCTGTGGACCATACTTCTCTTTTTATAATTCTTTTGAGAACAGGTATTAATCCCCCCCTTTCATAATTTTGTAATAGTATCTCAAATATTTCAATTAGAACTTTGTAGTGTTCTGACAATTAATAAACAGAATAATCAAAACACATTCAGATTTCTCTGATACAAGGTATCATCTGAGATACTCACAGTTACTCCTAGTAGTCATTGTTTAGCTAGCCTTTGGAAAAAAATGTTGCAGTTCCTTGGATTAATTTTGGAGTATCACGTTACTCTTTCTTCTCATAATCTCACAGTTATGAGTTTCAGAAAAATAGCTGGTTTTCTGCATGAAGACATTCACACGATTCATCAGGAATTATATGAACACCTGTGAATTTCATTTTAAAACAAACAAACAGAGTTTCTAACCATCCTGGAAACTGGTTGTAGAGAAAAAACCATACAAGCCTAGGAGTCTCTACATTCAGGAAACAGATAAGAATAAATGTTGGAAATTTTTTTGTTTATTTAATAACATGATATTAGAGACTCATTGAAGGATTGTTTGTATATAGAGCATTGGCAGAATGAAGACTCAAACTACAGATTTAGAAAATGCTTTATAAAAAAAAAAAAACCTACAATTTTAATGCTGTGAAAATACTAAAATCCTGTTTCATACTGAAATAATAAGAATATTATTTGGTTGCAGAACTGATCACTATGATTTTCAACTGGATTTATTAATGTGGACAACCTGCAGTGCATATTTCTTCATATCTTATATATCTTCCCATAAATACAGATAAAGGCAAAAATAATACATGCCAGACAATAAAAACAGTTATCTGAAGGCATATTTAGATTGATAAAAGAAAATAATTTTTTACATCTGATAAGAGAGTTCAAGCAATGCAGTTTTAGAAGCATAGTCTCAAGAGTGCAAAATTTCAATATGACATATAAAATATAGAAACAAAAATATGAGAAGTATGGAGAATATGAAGTCTAATCATTGGAATAACTTTTGAAGTAATGAGAAACTTGGGAGTATGGCTGACAAATGGGTATGGGACTAACAGACAGAAAGTGTGCATTCCATCAAAAGATGAATGGAAGTCCACAAATAATATTTTTTTTATTGGATAGAGGAGCATATGCAAAATGAAAACATCCTAATATATCATTCCCAAAGCATAACCTTGAGTAATGGCTGAGGGCTTGTCTTGCATGAACACCTTTTAATGGCCAAAGTAGTTATTATGTACTTACTAGCTGTTTAGAAAGCAAGTACAAAAGGACAATTCATGAACACAACATCTAGTGTACATTATGTTTCTTTTAGTTGTTGTCTGTGGCTTCACGTTGCTGAATTAAGAGTAAATCAGTGTTATGCTAAACACTTTAATAAAGGCACTTCTTAGTTATAGCTCAGCAAGGCTGAGCAAATCTGAATTGTGGAAGAGATGACATTAAAAGCAGACTCTGGACCCTTATTAACTGTGTGGTGGGCAAGTGCCACACAGGAGGTGAGGTTCTGATGGATTTGAAGAGCCACAGTCTGTGGAATCTAAGTCCTGGCCAGTCAGGGAAGCAGTAAGCCAATTCTCTTCTGCTGAAGAAGGTCTTCTGACCTTCCTTTAGCCCCAGAAACTGTTCTTGGTTGGCTGTTTTGTAGATACACTTTTGTACATTTACGTACATTATGCACTTAATACCCCAAGACATTGGTGCTTCTGGGGAAGAAGCATCCCCACTGTCAGGACTCCACTGCAAGCATGTTCTCAGATATGCTCAGCCCTTGTAGGAAAAGCTGTTATGTGAGGGTTTCAAATCAGCTGCTACTGGATATTGTGTGTTTCAGTTATTTATTTTGATTTTTTAAATTTCACAATTAATGGCCTCATAATATCTGTATATAAAGTATCCTAGGACAATAAAGTCTCCAACTGTCCACTAAATATGATAAACCTGTATTATTTCTGATGTAGGCCAGCCAAAGTTGGAGATTTCCAATGATAGAAACTGCATCAGATTTCCTAATGTCTTACTGGAATCTACATTACAGTAGTTTAAGATTGGGACTTCTCATCCTGTCCATTGCTGAGACCAAGAACAAACTAGTTCCTTTCTGTAAGAAACTGTAGAGTTGAAAATATTGTCATGCCCTTTCCTGCATTATGCAGCCTTTTCTGTCTAATGCAACACAACCCCATTCAACTGGTTTTTATAGGTCACTTTTCTCTAGAGCTGAGTCTTCCATTTTGACTGGCTTCTTTTGGATTCTTTCCAGGTACATTTATCTTCCTTGAAACCAGGGACCCAACCCTGGATGTAAGATGTGTTACCACTTACAAGTTAAACAGGAAAGTTACTTTAAGATCTTTCCAGACTGCCACCTGCAAGAATTCATTATGTTGTCAACATTTGTTGTTGTGGTTTTGGGGACTTTTTTAAAATAACACTGCATACCTGTGGCTTATTCATCTTACACTATACAGAGACTTCCTTTTTCTTTTTTTTTTTTTTTTTTCTTTTCCTAAAACACTGTTTCCCATTTTGTACATAATGATTCTCCTCTTCATGTGCAGAATCTTGGACTTGTCTCAGCTCTTTAGTCTATTTTTCTAAAAGGAAAATACTGCCAAAAACCAATTTTTAATTCTAAACCTCTCCTGCAACATAGCTGCAGCCCTCATTACTCACCTTGTATGGAGATTTAAGATATTCCTACTTCTGGCTCCAGGTTATCAGAGTATTCCAGCTGGTGCAGCTGTGATGAAGTATAGAAGGTGCCTTGCTTTTAAAATGCTCTGAGGCACCACATATGTAGTCTAGGTGGTCTAGAAAAAAATGTTACTGAAGAAGTTAATAGTTTGTAAGCAAATCTTAGTTTCATTTTGACTCATGAGACCATCTTGTTGCTATGCATTCTGAAGAAGGAAAGTGGCCAAAACCAATGGTTTTCCTACTTCCTCCAGCAAAAGCCTGGGTGCCACTAATCCAAGAACAAGTAAGCTGGGGATATACACAGACTCACAAGAGAATCTGAGTTGTAGTTCAGTAAAAGCTGTCTAATCCTGGAAAGTTTAAAGGTCAATATTATTTTAAAATTACTTATGGATAGAGACACTCAACTTGAAGCACTTCACTAGAACCTCACTTGCGGTACTTGGTTGCTTTGTGCTTTGAGAAAACAAAATTTATCAGCTATGTAAGACTGGGTACCTTAAAAACTTTGTGCAAGGTTTTAAGTGGTTCAGGATTTCAGGTCTCGCAATTTTTATCCGTTTCTTGGAAACCACACAGTAAAGGGCTGAAGTTATTTGTGGTATATGCTATACTTAGATCTGTAAATAGAGATAGTTTCGCACACCCAGCAAGAAAAAAGGTTAGGCCTCTCCTTTCAAGCTCTCGTAATTAGCCTTAATGATCAGAAGACTCTTTGGAAAAAATGCACAAAAATAATTTATTTAGATACATTTTGATAAATCATCTTTCTTAAAAAACTTTGAATACACAGTGATTTTTCAGTCAGTCAAGGTTCTTTTCTGATCCCCTGTCTGTTTTCATAGAATTGTCTCCTTCTTCTTCTTGTGGTAAAAAACAAACAAACAAACAAACAAAATAGCTTTGCTGGAGGAACAAAAAGCATTTTTTCACAGAATGAAGAGAGAGCTAATCTGGTTAAATTCAAGCATCTTCTGGAACTTAAACTTTAAAACATTACAGAAATATTCCAGGTTTGGCGTTTAATATCTGTGAGTTTTTAAGAAGACTGGTTTGGCTATTTCAGATACTCACCATACCTCTCTGAAAGTTGAGAATGTTTCTGAGGATAGCCACTGGGGACAGATGATGCATCTGTTGAAAGCAGCTGCATGTACACTGCATGCTGTGCTATTGCTTTTACTCTTGATTTTTTGTGTTGCTTCTGGGAGCTAATTTTGGGTTTTATTTACAGTTGCCTCCTCTCTTTTGAGTTATCCATCACTGCCATTTCTTGGCCAGGAGGCCTCCCCCATCTTTCCTTATCTTCATTTTTCTTCCCTTCCATGTTCTGTGCCTTCCAAAATCCTTAAACTCAGGCTGTCAAGCCCTGAAGCCATTTCTATTTTTGCTCTAATTTCTCTTCTACCAGCCCTAACATCACCATTAGTTTGTCTTAAGTCTTCAGTTTCTCCCTTCAGGAAACTATCGTGTTGCTCTCACTTTCCTTGAATACTAAGAAAAAAAAAAAATCTAGTCTATAAATGTATATGATCCAAAACCCTTTTGTCATGGACCTGCCATTTTCCTTCATTGATCTCTTGCTCTTTGTGTACTTGTTAAGTTTCTGTTTTAATTATTCAATTTTTATGTGTTTTTCCTTTATATTTTTTAGATTTTCTTGTGAACAAGATATTTCTTCTTTTTTTTTGTACAGACATATTTTTCTGTACGAAGAAAAATATAATTAATTTTATGTTTTTCATACCATGTTTCTGTTTATTTAGCGATACCCACCTAATAGGTGGCTTATGAAAAGTCCTAATTTCTTTACTGTATTCCTTTACTTTAAATTAAACACATGCACATTTCTAGAAAGTTAGTGCCATTTTTAGAGCTCTGTCATGGTACAAAGTTTAGTCTGATTTGCTGTCTTGTGTTGACACTATCTTTCATATTAGCTCTTGTCCATTTCTCATCCTCCATAGAATAATTGTATTTAGATTACTTTGCTACATGTGATTTAATGGACTAATCTGATGACTTCTTTTTTCTCTGGAAGCTTTTTTTTTTTTTTAATATATGCTAAAGTGTAAAGGAACAGCAGGTTTCATTTTTTTTTACCTAATCTGTTTCATGTGATGCAAAGCACAAATGAAACTCTTAGCAACATTATCAGAAATTTCAACTGAAAAGTAAAACAGCAGTCTTATTCTTTGGAAGGTCTAGGGCAGAATAACAAGAGGAAAAAATATAGGTCATATGGGCCAAATGTTTTTGGAGCCATGCTCTGGCAAAGCTTTTGGCCTGGATTGACCTATGCTTGGCTACGTCTGCAGCTGTATGTCTTTGCCATTTTACAAGGGCTGAGTACTGATTGTTGATTTAAGTGGTAAAACTGAGAAATCAAGGTCCCAACACCACAGAATACATAGCAGGAATATCCACACTGACCTAGTTCTCACTCTCATAAGGTCTGGATTCCACAGTCACTCCACTGCATTTCCCTCACTAGTGTATTCTTTTAAGAAGGAGGCAGTCTCCTTTACTGTGATATGATTTTATTTAATACTCCCAAATCCCACTTCCTGAATTTATGCAGCCTCTTTTCATTTCAGGCTCTGTAGCTACACTGCTGCTCCTGTTTATTTTTATGGTGCTACAGTAGATTCAGCTGTGGTAGGATATTTCTCATAGCTGAAGCATTTATAAAACCGTAGAGGGTGGCTGCATTAAAATGTCTGAGCAGGTTTCACTGTAAAAGTAATCAAAATTACTTGCTGGGAGTGAGAACAAACATGTTGAAAACCATGTTAAATAGTCATGGTTGACGTTTGCTGTGGATTAGCATCAGTAGACTAATATATTTTCCATTTGATATGGTTGATTTAAACTATATTCTGAACCACCTTTGACACATCCCTAATAACATTTTTTTCCAGTTTAAACCTGAATTGGGTGTACAGTTTTTGGTGTACTTTCTTGGAAAATTTTCTTTCTTCTATCCTCATGTCAGCTGCTAATTGAGGAGATTTCATATGCAAAACAAGTAATTTATATGCAATGTGATATGGTTTGAGTTTTATGGATTGCTAAGTAGCCTGTCTATATTTTTTTCTTCATATAAGCAATATATCCTTCTTTGAAGCATCAGGTCTCTATGCTTCTTACCCATGTTCCTAGACTTCTTTTTCAATGGATTTAACAGTATCTTTTTGGAGACCTCAGAATAAATCAGATTGAAATTGCCTTTGATACAGGAAGACCCTACTCCTAATGAAGTCTGAGTGGGTTATGTCAGTTTACTCAAAGATTGAATTTAGCCTCACTGTTTTGTTGGGTCACTGGCACAGTGTACTTTATTTTATATTGCAACAGCCAAGGCCTGGTTTTGAAGACGTAAAAAAGCTCCGTGATGAGATGTTACTAAGCAAGTGTTTTTTTCAACAGCAGATACTTTGGAAATTTACATGCAATGTAGAGTTTTTATATGAAGATTGGCTGGTATACATCATGAATTTGTTTGGTTTTCTGTGATAATTTTGTTTGGTAAATCTTGATTTTTGCTCTTTCTCACAATATTTACAAGAAAATTTAAATAGAAGAAAGGATTTGTCCAACCATCTGGCATCCTCTGAAGTAAGAAACCCTGGACCTGGAGTAATGTAGGAGCAACTAGTTAGCAGAACACTTGCATCGTATTTGTCTAAGAGAATACACAAACCTGTAGTTTATGAAAGAGTAGGAGGTTACTTTTTAGAGATAGTATTTTCCATGAACTGTAAAGGGAGAATTTATTTCAGTGTGGATTTCAGTGTTTCCTACAAAACTGGAAACACACCCATTTCATTTTTATTTTAGGAAACTTGATTGTAATGTTAAAAGTGTATTCAAAGAAAATATTTGCTTTGATCTGAATGCTGTACAATGAGTATTAATACAAAGATGTTTTTCCTCAGAAGCTGCATTAATCTTCTGTAGTTATGTTTCTTGTATCAGACAAAGTTTTGAGGGTACCAGTGGCTGTTTGCTTCACTGCTGATATCAGATAGGCAAATATTTATCAGTTTCTTCCCTCTTGGAATGCTTTGCTGAATATGTGCATCTTTGGCAAGGCTGATTTTCCAAGCAATGAAACTAATCTTCATATGAGACTTACATAATTATCACACTGTCATCTCTGTTGAATGGTAGCCAATAATTGCTTTGTATCAATCAATCTTTTTTCCCATGTTTCTCACCAAGGCTTAGCAGAGCCTGGTGAGAACATATATCCTTTATGAAGCTTCTCATGAAGTCTTGTACTTTTGAAGTACTTCAGTCTCAAAGGGAAGCAACATACACTTGGTCTGAGCAATGAACTCTGTGTATGAGAGAAAAAGGGAGAGAATGGAAAATATCTGAGAAGGAGATGTGAAATATGAAATCTTTGGAGCTTTTCTGGAACCTGCCAACTTAAAGGAGATGTTTTACTTTCAAGACTTACAAATTCTCAGAGCACGTGTGCTGAGTTTCACGCTACTAATTCTGTTGCCTAAATCTTCTTTTAATGAATTGGCATGAAATAATAATATAATTTGGCAAGCAGTGGTGACGGTAGGTGCAGTGAGGAAACTGAAATCAGGCCTTGGGGAGAAGATGGGGAAGGGACATGAGAATTCTAAATTTGTTTACCAGTTACTTTGAAAACTTTAGTTGATGAAGTCTGAGCAAATGTCTACCTTGACATCACCAAGGCTTTTCACTGTCTCTCACAATGTCCTCATAGGCAAATTCAAGAAGTGTGGACAGTGAGATGGATTGAGGACTGGCTGATCGCGGAGAGTTGCTATCAGTGATACAGGGTCTCTTTGGAGGGCTGACACTGGTGGTGTCCCCCATGATTCAATATTGGGAATTGTTTAACTTACTCATTAATGACTTGGATGAAGGGGGAGATGCCTCCTCAGCAAGTTTGCTGATGACACAAAGCTGGGAGGAGCAGCCAACACCCCAGAGTGCTGTGCAGCCCTTCAGAAGGGCCTTGACAGGCTGGAGAGATGGACAGAAAGGAAATTCAGTGAAGGCAAGTACAGGGTCCTGCACCTGGGGAGGAACAATCCCATGCACCAGCACAGGCTGGGGATTGATCTGCTGGAAAGCAGCTGAACAGGGGAGGACCTCGGGGTTCTGGTGGACACCAAGCTCTCCATGAGCCAGCAATGTGCCCATGTGGATGATGGTGTCCTGGGGTGCATTAGGAAGAGCATTGCCAGCAGGCTGAGGGAGGTGATCCTGCCCCTCTGCTCAGCCCTGGTGAGGCCACATCAGGAGTGCTGTGTCCAGCTCTGGGCTCCTCAGGAAAAGAGAGACATGGAGCTCCTGGAGGAGGTTCAGTGGAGGGCAACGAAGATGAGTAAGGGATTGGAGCATCTCTGTTGTGAGGAAAGCCTGAGGGAGCTGGGCCTGTTCAGCTTGGAGAAGAGACAGTTGAGAGGGAACTCATCAATGTCTATAAGTATCTGAAGAGACAGCGTCAGAGGATGGAGCCAAGCTTATAATGTATAGAGGAGTGATGACGTTTGCATTGGTAGCAATCTACCTTACTTTCTTAGTAACTTAAGCTCGTTCAAAAATGGGCATTTTATTACAGCAAAATGACAGGTAATATACCAAATAAGTGATTGTATGTACAGACCAGGACTTACCTAAACAATTTCAGTGTTGGAATGAAGATACATCTGAACATAACCTGCCACGCTAGGGCAGTGACTAAGAGATCTGACAGTGTTTGGATTTATTTGCTCTTTAATGTTAGACAGGACAAAACGACACAAATATTACACTTGCTTTTAGCATCTGTGATGTTATTAGAACTGTGTGCCAATCTGAAGCCCAAGTATTGTTACGGGCTGATGATTAATTAAGAGGGATTCAGAGGAATTCCATCTAGGAATTTAGGGTTTTTAGGGTTGTACTTAAGATCAACTACTGACTTTATGAGACAAGAGAGTAATGGGATCCAGATGACCATGTACACGGTACAAATACAGGGGAGGTGGGTGTGGGAAGAACCAGAGTTGTGACCTGTTCACTTCTAGTCATCTGTTACTAGAGGGTCCATGCCAGGTCAGCTCCACTATCCAGATTTGCAAATATTTTTAGTGGCTCGTGAGACTGTTGTACTTGCCTATCAGTAAGACAGTTAACTTGGCTAATCATAATTAAAGGAAAGAATTATTTTCTGTCTTGATACTGTCCATAATTTTACTTTAGAATCTTAATATTCTAAATAATTTCCGTT
>VZUA01016001.1:3194-16103 GCA_013401035.1 Horornis vulcanius
ATACTCTGCTTGAAATTTATTATCTATGCGTCCAGTATTCACAAATAAATATCAGTGAAGCAAAAGGACTGTTTGTCTTTTGCTTACCATTGCTGTGCACTGCCCACAGAGGGCTGGTTAAAGCTGGACAGGAACATGGTAATGTGGCTTCTCCACTTGTGTCTTGTGTGTGCTGCCTGGTAGTGCCCTTGGTTCCTCCTTGCTCCTGTGGGCTTCTGGTTTTGTGATTTACTGACTGAAAACAGCATGGGATATTCACCTTGCAGCTGGAGCCAGAAAGTCCTCTCAGCTTGGCTGGTTTCTCTAGGTGCAGTGCTGGCTCCCAGGAGCTTGGAACTCATTCCTGTTCGTCATACTTCTCCCACTGTTTTGCTCCATTCTCACATGCACCAATGAATGCATCATCTGCATTATGTGTCTGTATTTAGTGTAGGGAGAGGGCAAAATATATCAACAGCTTTTGCTGGATGTTTTTATTTGATTTCTGTTGACTGTAGGAATATGCTCATCGCTCTCTTTCTGACCTCTGAAATTAGAGATCTTGTCTTTTTGATTTTTTGTTGATTTTTTCAATTGCTCTGAAAGTTCTGTGAAACAGGTTTATCTACTGTTGAAATAATCCATAATAAATTGTAAATCAGTAAGAAATAAACCTGCAGAGCAAAATGATGGAATATTCAGTTTGAACAGATAAACTGACTTCTTTCCAAAGCAGCATGGCCTATTCAGGTAGCTGGGTACCTGAATATTGTTGAATGGCAGGCTTAATGTGAGTAGATTTAGATTGGATATTAGGAAGGAAATCTGTACTGTGAGGCACTAGAACAGGTTGGCCCAGAGAACCTGTGGATGCTCCATCCCTGGAAATGGTCATGGACAGGTTGGGTGGGGCCCTGAGCAATCTGGTCATCCCTGGCATCCCTTCTATAGGGGGTTGTAACTAGATGATCTTTATGGACATTTTCAATCCAAACCATTCTATGATTCTATTTTCTTCTCATATTTTTTTTTTTGGTTTTTTTTAGTTGCTGTGGAGGTCCTGTGAACAGGTTTACCTGCTGTTGGAGTAATCAAGAATAGATTGTAAATCAATAAATAATAAGCCTCCAGAGAAAAATTATGGAATATCCATTTTGAATTGATAAACTGACTTCTTTCCAAAGCAGCATGGCATATTCAGGTAGTTGGATCTCCAAAACCCAAAGGAAAATAGAAGGTTCTTTTTCCAGTAAAACTAACCTCATATTCTAATAGTTGCCATACCATCACTACGTCTTAATTAAGAGTAATAGATGTTGCAAAGAGAGTGTGATTGGTTCTGGTTTATTACTGGTCCCTCAGATACTTGACAAATAATATCAGTTTATTAGACTTGAAAATTTTGGATAGGTTCTAAAAGTGTTTAGGGAACTGGAGGCATGCAGGAATTTGCTGCCAGAACACAAACTGTACACCACTGCACACAGGATAGAAAATAATCCATAAAAATACGTGCAAAATAGGGCACAGCTTTTAAGACCTCTTCTGCTATCTTGAAGCAAATACTGTGTTGAATAGACAGCACTGGTGAGGTGTGCTTGCATGAGTCCATGGCCTAGGGATAAGACTTGGTAGCCTAAAAGTTAAGCTGTTGAAATTCATAAAAACTGTGTGGGAGGATCTCCCAGAAACTGCATCACAAATAGGTCACTTGGCAGTTGTCTTGCCTTTAAAAAAAAAAAAAAAAAAGACATTGGTCAAAGAGATGAAAATTGTTTCTAGGCACATCTCTATAGTCTGTTTGCAGTGATCTACCCAGAGTTAGTCTGAAATAACCAGTAAACTTACATGAATATAAAAAAAACAGTAAATCCNCAGCTGAATCTCTGATGGAGGAGCTAATGCACCACAGTCCCTTCTGTCTTCCACAAGAATTTGCTGGCAACTAATCTTGGTCAGCGATGTTAACAAATGGAGGCAGAGTCCTCTCAGAGGGATTTAGTTATTAGCATACCCCATCAGATCAATCTTGTTCAACTAAACAATTAAGATAACAACATTTAAATAACCATGAAAGTGTATTCCCAATATGTGATTCCACCCACGCGCACACACTGATATTGCACAGATGACAGTTCCCCCCTAGAAAAATGTCTTCTTTCAGAACTGCCTCAACTCCAAAAGGTTCCCAGATGGAGCCCAGTCACCTCCTGCTTGAAAGTTTGAATCCTTTCCTGGAAAACTGGATTTGGTATTGTCCTGTGAAAATGACACACAGTAAATCAGGCTGAAATATCATGACATAAATCTCCATGAGTCAGGGTAAGGAAGGACAATCATTTCAGTCATTTTATAAAAGACAAATGATTCTGCAGTTCAGAATAAAATCTCATCTTTCTATACCCATAAGTCATCAAGCAGAACAAAATAGATTCTGACAGAGCATTCCTTCCATATGAATTTGCAGCATTAATGTCATCACTAACCTTTTCAGATTTTGATACTGTTGTCATAAGCATCAAGGCCTGGTTTAGAAGTCAGCATGCTGTCACCTTTCTTAGCCTTTCTAAGTAAACAGCAGTCATCAAAACAGTGAAGTCATTGACGTTTCCCTGGAACTGCTCAGTGGAAAACTATTAATCCCTGCATGAGGGAGGTGTATTGGGCAGGCAGTGCCTGCAAACAGAGTTGTTAAGTGTGTCTTCAGAGAACTGGAGAAGTCATAGGAATCGTGATCCTGGACGGGCAACTTTTTCCAATCAATGTGATGACTTACTAGGCATTTCTTTCAAATGTAGTGCTAGAACACCTCACAAGAAATAGCTGAGGAAACTCACCTTGTTTAGCCTGGAGAAGAGATGGTTGAGAGGAAATTTCATCAGTGTCTCTGAGTATCTCACAGGAGGATGTTGAGGATGGAGCCAGGTTCTGTGTGGTGGTGCCAAGCAATAGGACAAGAGGCAGTGGCCAGAAACTGATGCACAGGAAGTTCCACCTGAATATGAGGAAGAACTTTACTGTCTGGGTGTCTGTGCAGTGGAACAGATTGTCCAGAGAGGTTGTGGAATCTTCATTACTGGAGATATTCAAGAACTGTCTGGGCCATCCTGTGCAAGGTGCTCTAGGATGACCCTGGTAGGAGGGAGGCTAGACTAAATCACCTCCGGTGGATCCTTCCAGCCTTACACAGTCTGTGGTTCTGTGTTCCCAATTTTACTGTTAGAGTCAGGAGGCAGAAATATGATGTATTAACTTAATTACAAGTTTTCTTCCTAGGGCCCTATACCAGGATTGCATCTTTGCAAGAGACATTGCTTCCGTGTTGAAGCAGCCAGAAACCTCACAAATATCACAAATAATATGATGGTTTACTCAGGAGAAAAGGACAGAGAGCAGAGTGGATTTCTAAAATAGATTTTTGTATTGACTAGCCATTGTTCTGGGGCTGCCTGTGTACCATTTGGCTAAATTGCCTTACATATTTAAACTGCTTGGATTTCTAGCTCACCTCAAGGTCCTGTACACTGAATTTAATCAAGGCTCAGTCAAAAATTATTAAGTGCCTTTGGCCCTCTGCTTCCACCAAGAAAACAGGTTTCTAATTCTGATCAGGTAGTCCGGCAAAGCTCAACAGTTAAAGCAATAATTCAGATGCAATGTCATTGTCCCAGTTTGTGTCCCCAGCATGCCTGCTACCAATCTCTATCCAGTTTGCAAAAGGAAAACCCACTGTGTGTGTCAGTAATGTTATAAATAATGCATCCAATTAGTCAACTACATGCTGTCACATTTCCCTGAAGGCCATGGATCCGAAAGACCTAAGAAACTATGTGCTTTGAGGGAAATGTTTAGACATAAATATTGCTCTTACTCTGATATCAGCCCTTTGCACTCTCCTCTCTCTGTTGCACAGCAGAAGGCGTATGAAGGCTGCCCTTTGCAGCATTGCATAGGATGAGAACAAATGCTAAGGGCTCGTGCTGTGATTTCCAGCTGCGTGAAGAGACTGCAAAATAAGGGCTGACAGGACAGGCTCTGGTGCAGGGAAGATGGAAAGAGGCTTCAGGGAGGGACACACATGTATGTGGTGAAGGAGAGTCCAGCCCTTTTCAGAAGCTAACAGGGTCTTTCACCTCACCTGTTCGTTTTCTTATGGTTCTGCTGGAGAAGCAAATTTTTTAATGTCATGTGAATGACACTGAGACTGAAATGTGATGCAGCTTGCCAGCAGTGAGATCGGAGGCCAACACAATGTGATCCTTTTCTTTCCAGCCTGCACTTTTCTTTGACAAAAGGAACAAAACTATTTCAAAAGAGAAGCAGAATCAAATTAGAATTTACATTAATTAGATTTCCTGCAGTAAAACAAGAAATAAATCAAACAGGATCCTGGAAAAATGTTTTCTTGCCATTGCAAGCTTCCATTTCCCCTAAAGAAGATATTTGCGCTTGCTTTGAGGGGGTAATAAAACTATAAACTGAAAAATAATTTCAAAATTATAAATTAGGCTGTAATTATGCCAAGTGATATTAATTATGCTGATAGATTATATGGCAATGAATTTTTAACTGATTCAGTTCTGCTGTCTGGCTAGCTCTGACAGTTAGCCATGTGTCAGGCTTGGTTTGTTAGTGAGCCTAAACAACAGCAGTAAAAAGCCCAAACTTGCACTAACAATTCTGTGGTAGGGTCTATGTAAACATCATCACACAGTGGTCCATGGTTTAAACAAAATATATTTGAATTTTTTCTACAAACAAATTTATTTTTGCTGAGTTTTTTGCATCAATAGAACAGATGGCTGAAAAGGAAAAATCATGATGGGCCTTCTTTTTAATGTGATGAGGACACAGGGGATTTCTGGTTTTCTGCTTTGAAGATGCATTGCTACCTCTTCATCACAAAATTCTTTTTAAACCACACCATTTAAAAACAAGCCCCCCTTCTGCCTGGATGCCTAACTTGCTCTGCATCTCAGCAGCAGTACTTTTCAGCAGAAATGAAATGCTAAGCCTATCTTTTTTCTCAGTGTGATTTTCTTAAGATCAGAAAAAAAATGGTGTGGCTGAAGTGAAGTGGAAATTAATAGAGCATCACTGTGCAGTTTTGTATTCTTTGCCTATGGACCTCTGGAAAAAAAAAAAGGAATACAAAAATTAGCAGCTCCTCAAAGATCTTCTCTGCCTTGACATGGCAGCATTTGTCATTAAGTAATATTAGTAAAAATAACATATGAAGTTGCAACTTCTTGGGACTTTTATTCTGCATGACCTACAGCTCCAGATCTATCAAATGTACTTTCTAAAGGTGAGAATTAAAGACCAGTAGACTTCTGGTGGCTGACAATTCAAATTTATCAGCTTCAGTGGTACAGTCAGTCCACTTACACCACTTCCTTTCCTTTGGTGAAAACGTGTCATGGTTTTATAGTGACATTCAATGCCAATGCTGGGTGCACTCTCTATCAAATGCATCACCTTTTCTTGGTCACGTGCTAAGATTTATTTCCACCACAGTGGCTTGAGTGACAGTTTTCCATTTTCAGTGATGAGATTGAGTTCCTGGCTCAGGCTGAAATTTCAGTCTTTTGTCAAGTGGAAGGGCTTTTTTTTTCTAGCTCATTAGAAATTCTACCTGGCAATTATTTTCACATTACTTAAAACCAACATGATAGAAAATTAACCTTTAGCCTTAGATGACAGGAATGTAAAATCTACAAAACTGTAGGACATAGGCGAGGCACAAGAAAAATCCAAGTGCAATACTCACAAAGTGATTAATTTGAGACTGATTGAGAGCTGAATGTAGGATTTTAAAAACAACATTGATTCAATAAAAGTGTCTATAGAAAACAGGGAAGTTGCACAATTAAACAATGAAACTGTTAATCTCAAAATTTAATCTCTTTGAATTCTGTAAGTAATATTCAAAAGCAATTTGTGGTTGTCAAAATAACAGTTAATTCAAGTATTGTGCCCTAGATGATTTCTGACATCCAAAGATGCTGTTAATTTAGATTTATTCACTTTCCAATAGTGTAAGCTAGACAGAGTTTTATTAACTTCCTGAGAAAACAGTGCTTTCCCATTTGTATTGATGTTTTCTGTTTAGTATTTCCCAATATCAATGTAGCTCCCATTTTCTTAGCAACAGGAAAAGAAAAAGTGGAACTTGGAGCAGAAGCAGGACCATTCTGGATTTGGATTTCACTAAATTACTTTTGATTTTAATGTAACAAAGTGTGAAGTCTCTGTACTGTATTACTAGCCAAGCATAGAAGGAGGATTTTTGGTCTCAGGAAGGTAAGAGTAGATTGTAGTTTCTAGTGAAATGTTAGCTGAGGCACATCCTTTTGCTGTTGTGGTGGACTGTAATACCTGCAGAGGTTTTGTGAGAGAGGAGCCAGGCAGTGCTACAATCTTCTCAGCCTGTTCAGCATCAGATTGCACATTTGGTTTATACCAAAACGAGGGCTGCTGAACGGGGTCGTTACACCGAGCGCATTTGTGATTAGCGCTACTGCTGTCAGCCTCTCCCAGCAAAGTGTGCCACAAGTCACAGCAAACAGCTCTGCACAAAGAAACTCTTCTACCTTTCTCAAATCTCTGACTCTCTCTCTGTTGATGGTCACTCCCATCAGAATGCCCTCCTCGTCCTGCACTGCTGCCACAGGCCAGCTCTCGGCTGTCACCCGTGCCTGGCATGGGATGGGCATGCAAATCTGCCCAGCAGCTTTTGGTAAAGAGAGGTAAAGAACAGCTGCACAGAGGCAGCCTTCAGTGGTGCTATGTATGATTGGGAAATATTCACTCAATATTAAAGGGTACCACATGAAAACATAAGGGAGGTCTGCAGCAGGGATCAGGTAAGGCTGATAATGAAAGTATGGTTGGAGTGCCAGGTAACTGGATAATTAGAGCATATTTTATGAAAAGATTAGTGTACCACTGTAAATATCTGTGATTTGTCTTAAGCTGATAATGAATACATTGTATATTACTTTTCTTTAGAAGCTATTGAAATCTGAGGCTTTAGTGATTGATTTATCAGTATGGAGTGCTTTTTGTTATTCCATTAGTTTGCCCTGTTGTGGTTCTGGCTTTGCTCAGTCATTCATTTAGAAACTCGTCATTAAAAAAATCAGAGGCTCGAATTCACAACTAAATACCTTTTCAAACACAGGCTAATGACAGATGCATACACTGTCCTGTATACCAGAAGTCTTACTTTAGTAAATTTTGGCTGCAATAGGCTACCTGTAGTTAATCCAGAGTTTGCAGCATAGGCAATGGATTCCTGGTGTCTGCCAGTGGCCCGACCTTTTGGGCAAGTGGCAGTTCATGCCTGAGAAGAGCTGCCTGTTGTTTACAGGATCAGGTTCGGGTGTGAACGACTACTAAAAACTTTCTCTTTAAACAAGGGGTTTTCTAAAGCTTCCTGCAACATTTGCCACAACTCAGATATTGCAAGCTGTGAACCAGATTGTGTCGCTCTTATGTAGGTCAAATAGTACCTTGCCTACACAGCGGGGTTGTCTCTCAGAGTGTAGCTCAAGGTAAATATAAAATGAGCTGTCTCGTCTGCCCAGTGCAGGGTAAGGACACATCCTACACCCTCTCTGGCCCGTGACCCAGATGTATGTGAAAAATCCTGCTAACACTGTTTCTCAGTGTAGGAATCTTACGGTGCTCTGTGTCCACAGCCTGAATTGTTCCAGTTCTTCTCCCATGTTTTTACTTCCTTTTGCACAGGATGCCTATGCATGTACATGGAAAAAGAATAAGCAAAAATTTCTGTTTGTGAAATGTTGCTTTTTGTCCAATTTAGCAAGGAATTCCTCTTCTTGTCATAAAAATTACTATTTTTCCATGTAGGCCATATCTATTACTTTTCACAGCTTAACAGAGTTCTGTATTTAGAGTATCATTGCACAGTGGGAGGAAACTACATTTCTTAAGCCAAGTATAATTATTCACTTTTCTGGTCTTTTAAGAAAGCCTGTATTGGCACAAAATTCAAACAGTAATTTGGTAGTCTTTAACAGTTGCTCTACACAAATGTAAATGGCATGGGGAAAACCAAGGAAAACCAGCTCCCGTATTTTTCATTCTTTGATTAGAACATGCATGGTAGTTCTTAACAAAGAGGAGAAGAAACCTGCTCAAGAGAGGACACTAAATTCTCTATTCAGATAACCATTCCTTTCCCCAGTCCCTGGCAAACACCCTGGAAATGTTATTCACAAGCAACTGTACAACTTTATCACCCAAAAACTTTTTCAATNCCTTTCCCCAGTCCCTGGCAAACACCCTGGAAATGTTATTCACAAGCAACTGTACAACTTTATCACCCAAAAACTTTTTCAATTTTGAGGTAATCAAATTTGTGACTCTGTATTTTCATTTCACATTTATCTTTCTTAGTTTCATTAAGGTTTTGATTTTTTGAGATCTTCACTTTAATTTTCAGTGACATTTTCATTACTCTATTAATTGCTCTTAAAACACAGGATGAAGAAATACTTCCCTTGCTCTAAGAACTCCTGCCCTGAAGGGTTTTACCTTAACAGATACCTCAAATGATGCTTAGCTGAAGGTTAAACCAGGGAGCAACACTCAGATTTTGATTCTTACAATGTAGAAGTTTTTTTCTGCCTCTCCTCTAAGACTACGAAAAAAAAAGTCTGTAATGACAGCAGCTCTCAAGCAGAAGAGAAAGTCTTTTCCCTTATCTAGATGTCATACCACTTCATACTAAATCTGTCACTACCACATCCTTGCTGCCCCCTTTGCCTCCAGGATTATAGGCTTCATGATTAATAGGAAGAAGAGCAGTTTCTCTTCACCTCTGAGTGTGGGAGTAGAACTAGGCTCAGTTTAGAAGGTGCTTCTGAAATAGTTGGGGTTTTTGGGGTTTTTTTTGTCTCCAAACTTATTGGGCTGTTATACAAGAAAGGAGACAGCTGGGGTTTTTCTACATACATGTATTGTTTACATTTCAAGGGGATGTATCACACCTAAGCTGAGAGGGTCACAAAGTGTCAGAAAGTGACAAAGTGACATCTAAACCAGTTTCTTAAGAGAGTTCGGTTTGCACAACATTTAACAGGGTCGCTGTCTGCCCTCTTCCTGTAGCTTTGAATCTACTGTTTAGGTTGAGTCAAATTTGAACTTAAGTGTATAAAAGCCTAATGAAAACAGGCAGCAGAGGACATCTGTGTTTTCCCAGCGAGGGAAAGGAGGAGCCCTGTCTCTATCGTGTATTAGGGAATCCCACGGGGAAAAGCTCTTACAACTGCTTCAGAAGCAGGAAGAGCTTTGATCAGTGCTTTGAGAAGCCAACCGCAAGAGGCAACACCTTGGAAGGCAGCGTTCATTACCACGCTGTAAGCACATCTCTGGGTGCTTCCTTGCAGCCCGAGGTGCGAGCCCATTCACTCCCGCTCCTCCCGGGGCACAGCGCGGCTGGAGCCGGCTCCGTGCGAGCGCCGCTCCTGCGCTCCCCGGCGCTCTGCTGTGCGGAGAGGCAGGCGCTAAGGCGTGCCTGATGCTTCCTTTGGCACTCAGGCTAGGGGGGGGATCAGTAAAAGTGGCATTCGACAAAACCCATTAGTGCCCCTGCCTTCCTCCCTATCTCTACGCGAGGAACCACTTAGGCAGAAGGGCAATCTCTTAATTCGCAGGGAGGGGACACACTGCAGGCATTCCTGTTGCGAGGAGAGTTGCTCGTGCAGATGCAATCCTGGCAGCTTCTGGTGTGCAGAGAGGACCCTTTCATCTTTATTTTTAATGGAAGGGATGAAGTGGGATAGTTATAATGGGACTGATAAATGAAAGGAAAACTGTAACCACATAATTATGTCAGAATCAACTAACAGCCATGAAAAGCCGATTAAGCCACATTATGCAGATAGATGTAACAGAGTACTATTAGCAAGTCCTCTGCAATGGCATGCCTGGCAATTAAGAGAGCTGTATTGGCAGCACACAGTGAAAACAGTGATAATGTATAGTTAAAAATATTTGGAGACAAATAGTGCCCAGACTACAGGGACAGCCTTGAGCTGAATACAGGAGCATCCTCAAAGATACCAGCACTCGGGGGAAAAATTAAAGATGTTATTCCAGATAGAGTCTTCAGCTAGAATGTTGGTCATATTTATATTTAGCATCAAAATCGATTTACTGGTTTATCCAGAAATGAAAGGCTGCATTGCAATATGTCTCTTTTTTCCAGCTCCCTGCAAATTTCAGGTTGTGTAGGCTAACAGATTAAAGAAGCTTGCAGAAATATTCTGATTTAGGTAGTAATAGTATTAGGTCTTGTTCCTGTGGTTGCAACTATTTGGCAAATATTTAGGTAGGCGATAGCTCAGTGTTGTGTATTCTTAGTTATGTGGTATTTCCAGGTCGGGGACACGAAGAATGTGTCACCCATCAAATTTCCTTCTCACTGGAGTATTACTATTTGTTGTTTCTGCTCACCCGCCACAGAAAGAGTCAAGGTTCAGTTCTATCCTTCGCTTTCCCTCTGCCCACTCCTGCAGAGTGGTTCTCATCTGTAGTCAGGGAGAATTGCACTGGAACAAGCTCTGAGATATCATCAGTGCAGGGTTCAGAGTTCCCATGGGCTTTACAGAAAGATACGCTTTTACCAGAAACCTGTGTGACTGTGGAGATCTCATGTAAGGGAATAACATCAGTGGGAATATTTTGGAGTGAAAGGGTAAGCATGCTGCAGAGCTCATATTACCCTTATTTTCTTCATCACGCCAGGCAGACTTTGCAGGCTTGCTGCCGAGAGAGTTTGCCTGCAGAAAACCAGCATGGATCCTTTAAATATTTATCCTACATATGGTTTTCCAACAGATACATGCAGATTTTCTCCTTGCTTTGTTTTAGAAGATGGCTGATCTATTGTTAAATACAGGTAATGAGAGGTCAATAGCATCCAGGCCCACACCAGTCCTTTCTTGAGCTGTTATAAAGCAAAGGAAGGGAAGAGAGTGAGGATGTGGTTACACTTTGATTACAGAAGCCAGACAATACATTCAGCATGAAATTCTGTCAACAACTTAGGTACTAGGAGTGTACAATTAATGAAATCTCTGCCAAAACAAGATTTATGATGATCAGGAGACATGCCTTTACTTAAATGAGAAGTAGGTCTGTGCCTTGTTGAAGGCTAAAGAATTTCATTGTACTCTGCTGTCTGTATTTACTGGGACTATTTTTCCTCATAATTTATATGTGAGGATGTTGATGCTTACAGAGTATTTTCTGTGAGAGAGAAGTATCATTATCTCCCTTTTAACATGTGAAGAAACTGACAGCCAGAAAACTGGGGTACCCAAGGTGAGGTTTTTGTGTTCTTGCTGCATACTTCCACAGATACATCAGCAAAAATATGGCTAATGATCCAACTTTTAATTTCACAGATGAAGGAACTTGGCGTCATCGTATACAACTGTAGCTGCCTGGTCCTGGATTTGCAAAGGATATTTGCCTTGTATAGCTCATTAAGGTACAAGAACAAAATACCTCCGAGTTGGTCTAAGAGACTTTATGGAGTGTATGATACTCAAAATAAACTGACACTGCAGCTGAACGAGACAAAATCAGAAGCTTTTGTGTCGGTAAGTTCTGAAATGAGTTCCAGAGTGTGGGGGGGCAGGGAGGGAAAGGGAAGAAACTTACTTAGCCCACAAGATCTTTGGAAGACCTGGAAATTTGAAAAATCACCTTTTTTTTTTTTTTTTTTTTAATTCTGGTTTCTATGACATGCAGTTTGCCAAGACTGAAGATGCTGCAGGATTTCATTTGAGCATTATTCAATTTCCCTTTCTCTGTAATGTTCAACACTTTTCCACTCATGTTCAGAAAATGGTACAGAGACCCTTGAAATTCAATTATTTTATTTATACTAATAGGTAGAATGTGAATGACTTGGGAGTAAATGAAACATTAATCCAACATAGAAAATGATACAGAATAAGCTTGGTATCAGAGCTTGCGTTTTTATCAATGCAATTTATAAGGATTCACCCTATTGCAAAGCATTTGTACTTCTGTACAAGATCATCTACTTCAGCTTTATTTTTAAATGACATTTTAAAACTTCTAAAATTCAAGCAGTGATCCCCATGGAAGCACTGTTGGTGCATGTATTTTTAATGGCAAGAAATGAAGTTCTCTGTCTCATCAGTGATGTAGCCAGACTGGAAAAAAAGTACCCAGTGAGACAGAGATGATGGAATATGTGGGGTCTCATTCATTTGGGGGTAAATTATGTGAGTGTAAACCACCCCTTCAAAATCAGGACTATAAATAAAGTTGCTGAGAGTAATTTTCCATTCTCTATAAAACAAGGGCAAAACCCCCATTGCTTTGTAGCCATGTTATCTCTAAACAGCACAACATATGTAGCCCTCTATTAAGTTGTACAGCCACTGGTATCAGATGGTGCAGATGAGTGGTTATACAGGGCAGAGTTCTCCTTCACCTGCAGGGTGCCAGGCAATGTTCTGCTGTCCAGGATTTTTCATACTCCTACAATCAGTGGACAGACAGAGAACTATTTTGGAATGAAAATGTGGAAGTGCCTAAGATAGCCAGAATTAATAGTGGTTTGAAAAAATAGACACTTCCATTGATTGTGAAGAATCTTAGGGACAAGCTTACAAATGACAGACATACTTTTGGACAGTTTGCTAATGCATTGTGGAGTGAAATCCCACTTGTTTCTTAGAAATCTGTAAGAAATGGAGAAATCCTGCTGGAAGTTGATCCTGGAGGGGAACACAGAATGGAAAGCTGGTTAAGGACCAGTTGAAGGAATCTGCGATCCTATAGACAAAGGCAGATGGAGAGAGACTCTGAACTTTTTTTTCAATTTGCAGAGTATTCCCTTCCTCTCTGTGATTTTTTTTT